>JARJPL010000500.1:0-100355 GCA_030782805.1 Aschersonia sp. MBC 622
GATCTTACTAACCCACCGTTTCTCAATATACTCAATATACTCAATATTTTCTCAATAAATCAATACTCAATACTCAATACTCAATACTCAATATGGGACTTTCTCAATATTGAATCTTCTCAATACAACATCATATTGAGTATTGAGTATTGAATGCATCACTGGCTGTGCGTTATGTTTTCTGGTAAGGAAGCTGCACCCTCCATCTCCGCAGCGGCTCAAAGTAAAGATGAAAGCAGATTCCCACAATAACTAGTTCTGTGGAGTTTTTCGGCATTCGCCGTCTTCAAGAAGCCTCATTTTCGGCTTTTTGCGGCAGTAATACTCTAAACTCCTCGGTCATTCCTCTAGTAAGATTGGCCATCCGCTGTCTTATAGCAGTCTCAATCCGAGCTCTTCGACAACACAGGAGCATTTATGATTAGGTACGAAAAGCACTTCTAGCTCTCTTCTCGATTATCTTGTCGGCTCTCTGTTCAGAAAAGCCACTCCTATACCTCCTCCGCCTTCTCGAAACCCTTCATAGCTTTATGGTGCCACGCAAACAATGTTAGAATATCCTTCGATCCAGAGGCCCCAGTGTTTCTACCTCGCTGTATAGTAGGCTAATTTACGTTAGTCAGATGCATAAGGTGGTAATGAGGCGCATCCGCCTGATATAGATCCACCGAGCTACGCCATTCGCTTGCGTTCATGTCAATCAGCTATGTAGGGCAATCATGATGAGCTGACGGAGTTCCTCAGGCGACAAGTCTCCTAAAGTAGCTCCATAAGCCAGACATATCCTTTTCACAAGAGTATAAACGATGGCCGCATCCGCCTCACAACTGTCCTTGCCATCACTAATCATCCATCCCTTCTTCTTTTCACGGGTCAAGCATACAACCACCCTTCAACAGCCAACCAACTCTTCTCTTTTTCTGCTCCCATCATGCGCCAGTTCAGCGCCGCCGCCCTCCTGCTAGGCGCCCTGCAGCCGGCTCTCGCCGCTCCTTCGCCCGGCGAGCCTGAGCTCCCACGCGTTCTGTTAGACGGGACTCAAAACGCAATCATGTCCCAGTGGCTCACCTCCACCGAGGTTGTCATCAACCTCTACGCCCCGGACCCCGGATGCGGCTCTACAAAGGCCTGGGTCGGCGTCTGGCCTGTCGACGCCTGCAACCCTTACCACGCCGACTACAAGGCATGGTCTCACGTGGAGCCTACCAGCGGTAGGGACTTGGCCAAAGTCACGTTCAAGGCCGCCGAGATTGGTGTCGGCGAGTTCAAGGCTGCTTTTGTCTGCGAGGACGGCAGAAGACAGCCCTGGTTGGTCTCCGAAACCTTCAACATCGACGCTGCACCTCCAGCCCGTGCTGGCCAATGTCTACACAGAAAGAATACGTTCGAGCCGGAATGGACGTTTACACCCTGCGAGAAGCTCTACGAAACCGTTTGTTCTTTCTGCCATTCCCAGAATAGCTGCGAAATATGCAATCATTGCGAGAAGCAGTGCAAGTGAGACCGAGGACAAGTACGCTGGCAACAAGCTTAACATTCACGCGTTACCTAGGTGATGGGATATGGGGGTGGCTCTACTTTAGACTTAGAGAGCTCCAGTCATTCGGAGGTTCTGACTTTTCTCACACCCTTTTAAAGATCGCTGAATCAAGTCACACTGGG
This sequence comes from Aschersonia sp. MBC 622, assembly GCA_030782805.1. Taxonomy (NCBI): domain Eukaryota; kingdom Fungi; phylum Ascomycota; class Sordariomycetes; order Hypocreales; family Clavicipitaceae; genus Aschersonia; species Aschersonia sp. MBC 622. The sequence continues at coordinate 1,663 of JARJPL010000500.1, forward strand.
CCTTGTTTGTGCCATTGTACCGTCATGCGTACCAAAGAACCTGCTGAGTCCCAAGTGAACTAATCATTACACACGCCCAGTCTTTGCAGAATAGGCGCGCTGCAACAAGAGTAGACGGCACCGCTGGATGGTACTGTTGATAGTGATTGCCATGATAGAGAGAGCAAGCAAGCACCCAAATGTAAGCATGAGCAAGTTTCAGCCAAAGCTAATGCGCCTGGCGATTTAGAATTTTATGAGTCTAACTAGATGTATCGCCACGGTCGGTAGCAGTTTATGCTTCCTGTCTCATTTTATTTTCCCTGTCCCCAATGGACACGAACGGCATTATCATGCTCAATATACCTCATGTTCTGGACATTCTCCCATCCTGTATCGTAAAGTGTTCATTTCGCCCGTCAACGCGTCTCACAGAGGACAACTGAGCTTCCATGCCCCTGCGGCACACGTCGAAATTGGCCCATAATACGGCTCGCCGTCATATCGAGTCGTTTACAGATCGTCATCGGAGCCCTCATCAGGCAGGGCAGTGGTGGCGGCCTGGTTCATCTCTTCCTCGTACTTGGCGAGGAGGTCCTTGTCGACCTGGGCAGTGGGAGGAGCCAGGGCAGGAGCGGCAACGAACTCCTACATACATAGTCAGCTTCATCACGCTTCATCAATAGCGATATGGACGGGGTTACGAACAAGCTGGGGGTTGCCAACAAGCTTGCGAGCGAGCCACAGGAAGGGCTTTTCGAAGTTGTAGTTAGACTTGGCGGAGATATCGTAGTACTGAAGGTTCTTCTTGCGGTGAAAAGTGATCGTCTTGGCCTTGACCTTGCGCTCCTTCACGTCGACCTTGTTACCGCAGAGAACAATGGGAATGTTCTCACAAACACGGACGAGATCACCTGCGACGAGTCAGCATGCTTTGAGCTCTTGAGTTTGGAGACTGATGGGCGCTTACGGTGCCAGTTGGGAACGTTCTTGTAGGTAATGCGGGAGGTAACATCAAACATGATGATACCGCACTGGCCGTTGATGTAGTAGCCGTCACGGAGACCACCGAACTTCTCCTGGCCGGCAGTATCCCAGACATCAAACTGGATCTGACCAAAGTTCTGCTATTTGTCAGCTGCCGCGCTTCGTGTTTGTTCGGTAGGCGGCTGGCGACTTACGGTAGAGAAGCCGAGGGGGTGGACCTCGACACCGAGGGTAGCAAGGTACTTCTTCTCAAATTCACCAGTCAAGTGGCGCTTGACAAAGGTGGTCTGATAAAAGACTTTCGTTAGTAAAGGCGATACATGAAGCATGCAATGCGATCCAAACGAGCTGGGGGCAGAGTGCAGCACGAAGCGGTGACATCATGCTGGCATCCATCTTCGCGGGGCAGCTTTCGTTTGCGACCAAAAAGGGTTGCTGCTGGAAAGAGAACGCACCTTGCCTGTACCACCGTCACCAACAAGCACAAGCTTGAAGGTAGGAGTCTGTTGCTCAGCCATTTTGAGATGTAAAAGTCGGCGGTAGAAGACCAGTTGTGAAGGAAGTAAACAAGGCGGGGTTCTGGAGGGGCGGTTAATATCTCGGGGACAGAAAGAATTCAGGACCCTTGGCGCTTCGTTCGGTTCGAGTCGAAATCCGAGGAGCGTGGTGGAGCCGGCAGGAGAGCAAAATTTACCTGGGGGTATCGTAGAGAGGTGGTTTTGCCGTGGAGGGTTGAAAATGCACAAATCGAACAACCTTGGTGTTTTTGCTGGCGGCGGGGAGGGACGGGCAAGGGAATTGTTATCAAACGAAAAAATTCAGTCGCCCGGGGGCGGGCTCGTGCACGTGACATCATTGAGTTGGTACCAAGGTAATACCAGGCACCTAAAGGCTGGCGCTTGGCACAGCACAGAGCTCATGCCCACTGTCAATTGCGAATAATCCACTAAAGTGCTTGCAGGGCATTCTTTCATCATGAGAGTTGGGCTGTGTGTCTACTTAGCCAAGCGATCTCCTATACAGGGACAAAACGCCTGATATTTTCGTTGTCCGAGTTAGGCGCTGCTTAATCACCAGTCAAACAGCCCTTCGCTTCAAGAACTGCCAGCGACGAGGAGCCTCAGCCGCCTAATACGAGCCACCTAGGTAGCTACCTAGGTAGGTGGTTTGCCTGGGTAATTAGGTAGGTACCTAGGGAGACATCGGCCTGCAGACCGCCTACGTGCTTGGAGCCCATTGCATCACCCGCCGGCTACCTGCTTGATTAAAGCAAACAACACTGCCCGAAACATTCGACTTGGGTTGCGTTGCGAATATCATGAGCCTCGAAGACCTTACCTCAGCCAGCTATAGGCAGCTAGTTATCTATCCCGCCTAACCTAAGCCTGATTACCAATCATCGTTGGGCATCCTCTCCTCGGGCTCCAAGTAGTCACTCTCATTCATTACCACGTCAGTCGATTATTCTATCGCAGCCTCAAGTTATCATACATAAACTACGGTGTTTCTTCATATCGGAATAATGTGGCAGCCTAACATGCCTCGCCCGCCCCAGTTTCGTCGTGGTGTGAGTGTTAACCGCAGTTCCTCCCGCGACGCAGCACCAGAGGGTCGTGATATTCGAATGAACACGTTGCTCTACGTGTGGCGTTAGAGAAATCGGCATCAGTGGTTGGCGGAACACATACCCCTTCGTTGCCTTGAACACACTCTGCAACCTTCTTCAGACCGTCGTGGTTTGCTCGGGTGACATAGCCAAAGTTGCGAATCTCATCGCCCACCTTGAGGCCCGCGAGCTCTGCTGGGCTACCGGAAGAAACATTATCAATTTTGGCGAACGGCGGTTCAAGGGACCGCGTATCGCTGTCGGGTAAAATTTCAGATGTACCGGCTGCCGTAGCTGGTGTGCTAGATTCTGCGCTTTCCGCTGCGTTTGCAAAATGCTCGTGCAGGAATTTTTCGGCATTCGCCATGATCTCCTTGTAGTCATTCTTTAGACGTATGATTTGCGCTCTTGTGGTTCGAACTAGCCGCACTGGTCAGAAGAGAACGCGGCTCAGTGAGATGTCGCTTACTCTGAGCAACGTCGAGGTCTGAGCGTGGGAATCCATCCCTTGTAAGAAGAGGCGTGTTCATGTCGACGCCGTGCTGAATTCATCAGTAATGGCATTTCGCAATATTAGTGACCGACGGAGTGAGTAGACCTACGGACTCGAGAACGCCGCTGAGGGCTCTCAGCTCAGCCTCAACATTGTCCTTCTTTTGCTGTAGCTCAGCAAAGCTAAGATGGCTGCTGGTCCCATTGGTAGACGATATGCTTGTAGGTCCGGCGGGGACAGTTGGAGCATGTAAGTTATTCATGGTGAAGGTAAGCCCACGCTACATGCAAGTAGAGCTGGCAGTGGTAGAAGATGATGATCGCAAGTTTTCCCGCCGCCAAAGTTGCATGGTGTGGTGGAAGCTGCGGGGTGCTGAATTACGTCGCCAAACTTGCCTGAGCAAGCGTTTGCCACTATGGCATGACACAACCTAGAAGCCGGGGTAGAATTGAGAAAGAAGTTAAAAAAAAAATGGCAACTACATTTTTCTTCTATTTTCCGTATTGATGACTTTATCAGATGTTCCTTCTCTGCCGCCTGCCACTACCAGTCTGTTAACTGGACCGCTGATAGCTGCTCCGGCCTCAGTACTGCAGAGAGGCTCCCTCTCCACTTTTCGGAGCTGCAGCTAGGTGCCCAAGCCATCTTCCATACTATTTACAAACCAATCACTAAACTCTTCATCTTTGCATCATATCCCTTACGAAAACCCCAGCAATCATGGCGTCGAGAACTGATGCGCGGCTGTTGAAGTCCACCAAATTTCCGCCAGAGTTCAGTAAGAAGGTGGACATGCAGAAAGTGAACCTCGGCGTCATGAAAAAGTCGGTGCATCCGCGAATGATCTACCAGCTCGTCGCGTGAGCTAACATTTCACCAGATGGATTGCCAGCCGCATTTCCGAAATCCTGGGCAACGAGGATGACGTCGTCATCGAACTGTGCTTTAATCTTATCGATGGACCTAGATACGTACGTACTTTGGCAAGAGCTCTCTCCATCTGCTGACCTCGTATCTTGATGCAGCCCGACATCAAAAACATTCAGATTCAGCTTACCGGATTTCTCGACAAAGATACTGCTCCATTTTGCAAGGAATTGTGGAAGCTGTTTCTAAGCGCACAAGATAGCCCGCAAGGTGTCCCCAAGGAATTGCTAGAGGCAAAGAAGCTGGAGCTCATTCAAGAAAAGGTGGGTGAGAAACTGCAGCCAATCTGCCAAATACTAACACTCTGAAGCTTGAGCAAGGCAAAGCGGCCGACGATGCTAGAAACCGCCGCGATGAACCCGACCGGCGCGTCCGCAATATGCCCCCTTCCTACGATCAAGATAGAAGGGACAGACCACGAGATCGAGGCGATAATCGCCAAGGCCGCTGGAACGACCGCGCGTTCGACAATCGCGGGGATGCTAGACCCAAGCAGAGATTGCGATCTCCTGATGCGCGAAATCGGTTGCCCAGGGGTTCATTTAATGGCGATAGCTACGTACCACGCGGACGAGATGCACCACAACGTGGACGTGGACGAGATCGCCGATCTGCGCGGCCTCGCTCAACATCATCATCCAGAAGATCAAGTTCCCCATCACGCAGTCGCTCTCATTCCCTTCCGCGCCGACGAAGAGATTCACCGCGACGCGGAAATACGCAACGAAAGCGATCGAGGTCCAGATCACGCTCGCTTCGGCGACGCCCAGATCGATCAGGCCGACATGAAGATAAAGATAGGTTACCTGTTGCAAAGAGAGCGCGCCGACAAGATTCAAGAAGCAGATCTCGTAGCAGAGGTCGATCTTCATCCGTATCATCTGCGTCTAGTCGCTCTAGAAGCTGTTCATCGTCAAACAGCCGAAGCCGGAGCCGAAGCCGGAGCCGAAGCCGGAGCAACAGCAAAAGCAGGAGCAGAAGCAGGATTGAAAGCAAGAGCAAGAGCAAGAGCAAGAGCCGGAGCAGGAGCCCATCGTCCGGGTCGCCCGAGGGACGAGACAATGCGAGATCAACAGCTCGAAGACGCAACAGCTCCTCAGCATCTGGTTCTCCGCGCCGCGCTTGATAATCGTGCTGTCTCAATATGGCAAACTGGAAAAGAAATCGGAATACCAATTATGGGATAAGACCATGGATATGGGATTGGCCAACTCCGGAACTAAAACCATCGCTAACGCGCATTTTATCGCAGTATCCTTTCAGCAAGAAGAATTATGAGCCATCCCTCTCAGTAAGCCATCATTCGGACAGATTGCAGGATACGAAGTAAGCACAATTCTACCGCGGTCAAGTTATAATAGTTGCATAGACACATTTGATCTGTAGCTGCTTGACTGAACGATGCTGGATAGTCAGGCGTCGGAGTGTTCTTGCTAGCTATTATTGCGTAGAGCCAACACTTTGAGTCAATATTAGCATAAAGAATGCTGTGTTCTTAGTCTGCCGATTTGATTTTGCTTTCATCTTTTGTCAAGCTCCGCTGTTAGTCGTCTGTGCCGGCTTTGTCTCTACGCACCCGCCCCACATTGAGGTTCGATTGTCGATTGTACAGCCCGCCACTCCAACTTCCTCTTCATCATACAGCGAACCAAGCCCATCGAATACACCAAATATTCGAGAGCCCTCAAACGTGCCCGCCGCTAGCGATACAGGAATACTCCCTCATCCACCAAAAACTCCGCGACACGACGGCGCGCGAGACGGAAATGGCAGACAACAAGCGCGCCGGCGCCAGCGAAGGCCCGCAGCCGACCATGACGGAATACAAAAAGTCGCAAGCGCGCGTGCGGGAACTGGTTGAGAAACGCCGTTTATTGGAGAGACGCCTGGTACGAGGACCCCTGTCTGCGGCGCTCGAGCTTCATTGGGACGTTGCTGACTCGGCGACAAAAACAACAGAACCAGGTTGAGGAGGGCATCATCCAGAAGGAGTCTGCTTACCTAGAGAACACGCCGAGCGGGAACATCATCACCGGTTTCGACAACTACATGAAGGGCATCAGCGGTGCCGCGGCGCAGCGGCGCAAGACGGGCCCCATGGACCAGAATCGCGTGTTTTCGCGGTCCTCAATTTCCTACCGGCCCAATGTCAGTGTACGGCGCGCTTCACACTCGCAATTCTTCTGCATGTGCGTTTTTTGACGGCAATTGCTGATACTGATCTATTGAATGTAGGAATCGACAACGCCGGGATCAACGCCGGGATCCCTCGCCCCGACGCCGGTGTCGGCATCCTTTTCCGGCTCGACGCCCAGCGCTGTCGGTGGTGGTGGTGGTGGCGGCGGCAACAGCAAGGTCTCCAAGAAGAAGAAGCAGCTACAGCAGCAGCAAGAGACGGAGGACAGCGAAAACGATGGTCAGACGGCAAAAAAGCGTACCGCGTTCGGCGCTTCGAGAAAGTAACGTTGTGTTTTTTTCAACGAATTTATTGTACTCTACAGCATGGACATGGGTTATGAAGGCGTTTGCGGATATACCAATATATTTCGGAGGGTTTTGCGGCAACACCCCATTTACTGTGTTGGATGATCAATCGTTCAGCTGCCACAGTGACAGGCGTTATGTCAAGTATTGAGAGGCTGTCAGTCAACACGCAACTCACCAAAGCGACCTTCATCAGCGCTGCGGGTTTACAGCTGAGCTCTCTCTTTCGCTCGAAATGCACACATTGAGTGCTCTTTGACGTGTATTTGCACCTGAATCCACACGTGATCTCTGGATCCAGTTCAGCAGTTGTGGCGGCATGCGTGACCGTTGTTGAAGTCTCCGAGATGACGCTTGAAGGTGCATCGTGGATCGCGTGCTGTCTTTGCCGCCTCAAATGACTGACACACCCCGCAAGGCGGCCGAATTCAAGCTCACCCATGGATACGTCGAATAAGCTGTACAACCTGTAGCAAGCTAGTGCGAACTTCTGTTTATGAGATGCGTATGCTGCTTGAACTCTGATTAAGTTGTTATCATTGGCAATACCTTTAGCTTTTTTTCCTGGATAAGTCACAGATGTAGTGCCTCGCCGACTTAGAACCTGTGAGGTCTTGAGAACAACATGACGTTGAGGAATTGCCGTGTCGCGCCCATGGAATACCATTTGTCGCAAATGGAGCCAGAAGGGTAAACTATTACGGCGCTCGTGTTTTAGCACGTACAGTGAAAACATTCAAGAACGCGGAGTATTGAATGAACATCAAGGGTTAGGGTTAAGGGTTGTGGAAAAGCCCATGACAATTTGTGTGCTGTTCAGCATTCCCTCCTCGAACCATGATTTCTCTCGGTGACGCAATCCAAATCCACATCTTCCGATTTCGAATTTTACCCATATCGCACGCATTGACTAAAGTAAGGTAAAGATGAGGGGAATGGTGAGGGGCCCTCTACTGTGTCTCACGGTTTGATGCGGGGTCATCACCTTCCTAGGCAAGCAAGTACCTTGCTGGATTCCGCTTCAAAGCTAACTAGGCCACCTCGACTATTTCTTTACCTTATGAGATCCGCTCAAGTCCAAATCTGTCCTGAGACGTCTTGTTCCCTGTTCTTTCTCTCTACCGACTCTCTCTGTATGACATTGACGAGCATTGCTTCGTCCAGCTAATCGCTCTCCGGGTCCGCTTACACACCACTTTCAGTCAACATGACCGTCCAAGCTTCCAAGTTCACCCCCGAGGTGCTCATCTCAGCGCCGCGCCGCTCTGCTGGTGTGCCCAATGCTAGAGGCGATATCGTTCTTTACACGGTAGGTTCGCCATGTTGACTTGATTGACCGCTGGAACGTACCAGGGCCGCTAGAAACATCATCCAATTACTGATGCTTGCAACAGGTGTCGACATACTCCTTTGAGACTCACTCCAAGTCTTCTCAAATTCGCATTCTCAGTCTCAAAGATGGAGCTTCACATCTCGTCTCCGAGGACACTGGAGCCAGCGATCCTGTCTGGATCAGCGACACCGAAGTTGCCTTTTTCAAGGGCAGTGACAAGGGCACCGATCTCTTTTACCAGAATGTTGAGGCTCCTACAGATGAGTATGTCATCAGAGATAATACAAATCGTATTCATGGCCCTACTAACGCCTGTACCAGACCCAACCTGATTCACAGCTTTCACGGCTCCCTGTCCAGCGCCAAAACCAAGACTCTGTCTAGCGGCAAGGTTGCACTGGTCACTGCCGCCGTCACCACGCCCGACGGCAACCTCTTCCTCGCCGCTGACGAAGAGAAGCCGCTATCCAGTGGCAGAACTTACGATTCGCTTTTCGTCCGCCACTGGGATACTTGGAAGACGAAAAACGAGAATGCGCTCTGGTACGGCCAGCTGGCGAAGGAGGATGGCAGGTGGACGCTCGAGAACGACAGTTTCAACCTGCTCGTCGGCATCAAGCTCGCGTCCCCAATCGGGCCCTTTGGTGGCGCTTCCGATTTTGACATTCACGAGAAAGGCATCGCTTTTGTCGCCAAGGACCCCGCGCTCAATCTGGCGCGCTACACCAAGACCGACTTATACCTGGTGCCGCTCAAGTCCTTTACTGACCAGCCCGGCGCACCAGAAATTGTCAAGACCGGAAACCTGATTGGCTATACCCACAACCCGACCTTTTCGCGCGATGGCAAGTCCATTGCGTTCTTTCGAATGAAAGACAAGCAGAACGAGGCCGACAAGCACCAGCTTCTCGTCATTCCTGACATCAGCAATCTCCAAAAGGTTGAGACCTTCTACGCAACAAGCGATGACAGAGGCAGTTGGGACCGCAACCCCTCGTCCATTCTATGGACCGCCGACAATAAGCACCTGATTCTTTCCGCCGAGCAGCATGGCAGAGTTCTGCTGTATAAGGTTCCTTCGTCTGCTTCCGAGGCCACGAATCTACCAGCTCCCATTTTTGAGGATGGAGCTGTCTCTGACGCCCACCTCTTGGGTGATAGCGATACACTTTTCGTCACCACACGATCCCGTATCGAGAGTTCAAGATATTTGACCCTGAACCACGAGAACCAAAATATCACAGAGGTTTCTTCAAGCGCTAAGAACGGTAAGGCCTTTGGTTTGACCCAGGACCAGTGCTTCGACATTTGGTACCCTGGTTCTGCTGGCTATGATAACCACGCCCTTTGCATGACCCCCTCAAATTTTGACAAGGATAAGAAATATCCCCTTGCTTTTCTTGTCCACGGTGGACCGCAAAGTGCTTGGACCGATGACTGGAGCACCCGCTGGAACCCGGCTATTTTTGCTGAGCAGGGTTACATAGTCGTCTGTCCCAACCCTACCGGCAGTACTGGTTATGGCCAGGCTCACACTGATGCCATTGCTTGTAACTGGGGGGGCGCGCCTTACCAAGATCTCGTCAAGGCTTTTGAATACATTGAGAAGGAGATGCCATATGTCGACATTGATCGTTCTGTTGCCCTCGGCGCATCCTATGGTGGCTACATGATGAGTAAGTCCCTCTGCCAGCTTTCATGGCTTGTAACTCTAACAACTATATAGACTGGATTCAGGGCCACCCTCTTGGACGACGATTCAAGGCCATTGTTTGCCATGATGGTGTCTTTTCTACTCTTAGCCAGTGGTCCACCGAAGAATTATTCTTTCCCGAGCACGACTTTGGCGGCACTCTCTGGGAAAAGCGTGAAAATTACGAGAGGTGGGATCCTGCTAGATATACTGGAAATTGGAAGACGCCCATGTTGGTTATCCACAACGAGCTGGACTACCGCCTCAGTATCGCCGAGGGCTTAGCCATGTTCAATGTGCTGCAAGCGCGCAACATCCCCAGCAAGCTTCTAGTGTTTCCCGACGAGAACCATGTAAGTTTTTGAAATGGTGAATTCCCATCACGTCTTTCTTACTGATGTGAATACAGTGGGTTCTGAAGCCGGAGAACTCTCTTGTCTGGCACAGAGAGGTGCTGAACTGGATTAACCAGTTCAGCGGTGTTTCATCGTAATTGAGGGCAGAGTCAAATTTTGATGAGGTTCAAGAACATTTTAGAATAAAAACGTTTCATAGATTCAGATTGCTTTTCATTGAAATGCTTCCGGAGCAATTTGAACAGTTGTCGACTGATTGCTACTTGTGAGTGCACAGTGCGGAGTACGGATACTATGCTATTTACACAGTGCCACTTGGCAGCGGTTCTGTACAGCTCTCTGCGCGTGCGACCAAACAGAGCTCCAGTGAGCCTTGTGCACAACTTCGAGCACAACCATCGCCGACACAACCGACGCCCTCCTACACGCTTGGCTGCAGGAGCTTCAGAACATGATTTATAGCGACCCCCTTTCATTTTAACCGATTAGAATCTTCTGCTCTCGGCTCATCAGGAACAAATCAGCGAGCAACCCGCGAGCACCGAATCCCATTCTTTCAACACCTTTTCAAACGCTCCCCGAACACCTTTTCCCCATTCCTGGGCTCTCTCGGCCATGGCGACACCACCCGCCTTCTTCCACGCGCTTCTGCGGCCGGCCATTCTTCAAATCCTGCGCGCGACGGGCTACCACGCGACGCGGCCCGCGGTGCTCGACTCTCTGACGGATCTGGCCGCGCGGTACATGCTTCTGCTGTGCCAAAACACGGCCCATCACGCGGCCATTAACCACGCGGGTCGCGGCGGCCACGACGATAGCGACGACGACGACGACGACGACAGCCAGGGCGAGGGCAACGGTGGCAGCGCGGCGGCGCCGGCGCAAGCCGACGACTTTACGTTGACGGACGTGCGGCTCGCGCTGCAGGATGCGGGCGCGTTTGGCGCGGAGCGGACAGTGACGGAGGAGATGTGGCGCGGCGAGGAGGATACGCGCGGTGTGGAGGAGTTTATCGCGTGGTTTGCGGGATCCCGCATGAAGGAGCTCATGGAGTTTGGCAATGCGGACGGCGAGTCGGAGGCGACGGATTACCTATCTGGTGAGTTTCCTATTTCTTCTTTTTCTTTCGGCGACTACGTGTCGGAAAGAAGTAGAGGAAGAAGATGAAGAAGAAAGGGGACGAGGCTAATTCGAGGAAACTCACGCAGCGCTCAAGAAAAAACACAATCAGGCGGCGGGCGACGCCAAGTTTCAGGGCACGATACTCGGCCGCCCCGGCGAGGGCTCGCAGGTGCTCGTCGAGGGCGGGCCCGTGACGACGATTGAGGAGTGGATCGCGCAGCGCAGTCCGGACCTGCTGCGCAGCCGCGGAGACGGCGACGAGAAGCGGCCCGCGTCTTCGGCGGGGAGTAGCAGCTCCGGCCTGAGCTCGGTCGATAGCGACAGGCGCGATGTGAGGCCGGATGGCGACATGATGGACTTGTCCTAGAGGCGAGAAGGCTAGCCCTTCTTATATCTCTTTTCATGATTTTTAGTTGCATAGCGTTGGAGTTTTTTACGTTGTTGTTTATCAAAAAAAGGAAACGCTCTATATCCTGTAATTGGTTTGGCATTGCGTTGGGGTAAAGGTAGAGAAAGTTTGGAGTCGACGGAGATGGCGGCGGGTAAGGTACGAAATAATACACATGCAAAAGTATTGCTATAGTTTACAATCAAATCTCGACAAATGATTAAGAACCGGTGCTCGTTTAGATATAGATTTAGTTTGGATGAGTATTTGTGGTGTATTATACATGATGCCGCCGTGGATTATGAATACAGGATGCAAGCTAGATGCCAGAAAAAAACTAGTAAGACAGTATTGATACACGGAAAGGACTACGCAGCTTCAGCCGTTGCCGGCCTCAATAACTCATACACTCCCATGTCCTTGGACGCCGTCGCAAGCGCCTCCCGCGCCTCGTCCTCGCCACTGCCCAGCTGCGCCATGCCTGTTCGTTGGAGATACTCATACAGCGCGACGCCGCGCTTGTCGCCTTGAAGCTTGTCGACGTCGCCCGCGCACCAGGCCACAAGATCGTGCTCCATGTTGCGCTTAGCCTGCAGCAGCTTGCGGCGCTGCGCGGGCGCGTCCCACGAGAGCTTGGTGGTGCCGAGCACGAGCTCGAGCACGAGCATCTCGGTCGGTGCAAACGCAAAGACGTCGCGCAGCGCTGTCAACGCGACGAGGAAGCCGGCGGGGTCCCGCACGCGTCGAAACGAGTGCAGAATCTTGCGCGCCAGCTGGCCGTCCATGCCGGCACCAAACACATTGCGGTGGGCGGCCGTCTGCGCAAATAGCCGCCGCGTTTCCGCGATGGCGGCAGCCGACATGTCAGGTGCAATAATATGCAGTCGGTTCACGGCGAGTGTCTTCCATAGCGCGCTAAACGTGTAGGGGTCGGGCTGGACGCCGCGCTCCGTGACGAGGAACCCGTACAGCTCGAGCGCCTTGGCGTGCTGGCCCGCCTGGATGTGCGATTCCAGCAGCTGGTTCATCATGAAGGCGTCGGGGCTGATTTCCGACACGCGAAACGCGTCCCACAGCGCCGCGAGCCGGTCGGGCATTGCGCGCAGGCGGTAATTCTCCGCGAGGATGCAAAACGTCTCGAGTGTGGCGCGGGGCAGCGGCGCCGGCGCAGACTTGCTCGTCTTTTTGAGGTCCTTGTTCGACTGCACCTTGCGCGCCTGCACAAACTGGATGCGGTTCTGAATCATCTCCCATGCGACCTGCTCCGACTTGGCCAAGTGCTGGGCGCCGCCGGAGCGCTGCCAGGCGCCGACCAAGCCGTTGAGGTGGATGGGCGACGCCTCGACGCCCTTTGCGCGCATGAATTCCACCACGCTGTACGCGCCATCCACGTCGCCGGCGCCAATCAGGCGCTTCAGCCACTTGCCGACGAAGAACTTGTTGGCCACGACGGACGGCATGTACTTTTGCACAGTCAGATCAATCTGGCCGTCGCTCATCATGTCGACAAACGCGTACAGCGCATTCTCGGTTTGACCCGCCGTCAGAAAGTAGGCCACCACCTGGTCATAATCGGCGAGTTTCATTGATTTTCCGAGCAAATCTCGCATTTGTCGGTAAGTATCCCACGCCTGCTGCCGGCTCTCCTCTGTATTTTGTTCCGACAGCGAGCGAATGATGGGCAGGAGGATGCGAGCATCCATGCGCTTCTCGACGAGTTTACTGGCAGCTCGTTGGGCCTGCTCCAAGTTTCCAGCCCGGCAGTGCATACCCACGCCAAGCTCCCAGAAGTCCTTGTACGTCTCGGCGCTCTCCTGCCCAAGCGTGCCCATGCTTCGCTTCCAGCTTTCTAGCGCCCTGTCTTCCCAGCCTTCATTGAACATCGCCTCGATCGCCAGAAGTTGCTGGGGCGGGCTAAATGGCACCTTGGCCTCGCTCATGTCTCTAGCCAGCATGGAAATGTGCGCCAGCCGGTGCATATTAATGCTCTCATCGACAGAAAACACTTTCCAGAGAAAGTCCCACACATCTAGGGGCACATGACTCCAGCTATGAGCCAGAGTGAGCCTTGCCGCATGATATGCCTTGTATATGGACACAATTTCCTTCTTTGTCGGCCCAGGCACACCCTGCATGCCCTTGTAAACTCGTGAAATAGCGTCGTTGAGCCGAACAATCTTGCGCCGCTGGTTGAGCGTCCAAGGGCCCTCAACAACTTGAGGGCTTGAGCTCTTCATGCCGCGAAGTGGAAGTGGGAGGTCCTCGGATAGCTCCGGTAGATCCAAGTTTATGGACTCTTGCATTTCTTGTGGCAAATCTCTCGTCACTTGTTCAATCTCACGGTCGATCGATCTTGTATATTCGTCCATGTGCTCCGTGAACTTATCCAGGTCCTGGCTGCCCTGAATTTGGCCAAACACCTTTTCGAGCTGGCCCATGACTTCACTAAACGCCTTTCTGTCCTCTTCGCCCTTTATTGTGTTCTTCATATCCTCGAGAGCTCCTTTAAGCTGACTCGTATCGAATGCGTCTATCGATTTTTGAAAAGCCGTCTCATCTGGGAGCTGCTGCCGCGTCTGCCCGCTTTGCTCAAAGAAGCGAACTCCTCCATCAGATCCTGAAAAGTTGGCGCCGACCGTTGTCGCGTTCCTCGCCGCTGACATGTATTCCTCCATCGCGGCGTCTTCTATCTCGCGCTCCGCCGCTTGCTTGCGTGCCTCGCGCAAAGGAAAAGGTCTCCTTGGCGAGGCGCGCGGCGCTCTTCTGCGATTCGCGGCGGTGCTGTAGGCTGTCGTCCATATCTGCGGTGTTCGCTTTGGTAGAGCTAGCAAACAGGTCCTACATATTGTTTTCTTCGAACCGCGCAAGTCGAAAAGCAGCGGTCTGCCGGACATTCTGCAGGTTTGTCGTGTCCAGCTTCCCCTGTTGAAGGCGTTCTGCCGACTGACTATGGGCGAGGCGCCACTACAAAACTGTTATCGATAGGTTTCCTGAGGCAGCACTTCTGCATCCACGACGTACCCTGTTACGTGTTCAAGAATCGGATGAACCTTGGTCAAGTTTGAACTGTGAATTTATCTATAGATTAGGTATTTTTTAACATAACTTTACGCATAATGCCATGCCATGACTGCGATTGTCAAATGCTGTAAGTGTTACCGCCTGCCTCTTTGGTGGAGACGGCGGGATCAACCCGGCAGAATCTATTTTTTTTTTTTTTCGTGAACCAATACAGCAGCCCGTTTCCAAGCACGTCTATGCTACAAGTAGTATCCCAAACTTGCAGGCAAAATGACAGACTCTGCGCCGGATTTTCTGCGTTTCACAGAACACCGCTCCTTTACGCGGCGATTAGTCCTGTCGACACTGACCGGTCGCCCTGTTCACATTTCCAAGATCCGAAGCTCGTCACCTACGAATCCTGGCCTGGCGCACCACGAGATTTCCTTTCTACGATTGCTTGAAGCGGTGACCAATGGCAGCTCCATGCAAATCTCATACACCGGTACCACAATAACCTATCATCCCGGCCTTATCACTGGCACGATCGCTGGGCAGGGTGCTTCCGAAGGCGACATTATCGAACACAGCCTGCCGCCGACAATTACACGCGGCATCACCTACTTCCTACTCCCTCTCTGCCTTTTGGCTCCCTTCTCCAAGGCGCACATGAACGTGCGCTTCTCAGGCGCCGGTGTAATTACCTCTGCAACGGAGACGGGCGACGTGTCTGTCGATACCTTTCGAACCGCCATCCTGCCTCTCTTTGGCCTGTTTGGCATCCCACCCGCCCGAATCGAATTGAGAGTTTTGCAAAGATCCTGCGCTGGACCCGGAGGTAAGGGTGGTGGCGGCGTTGTTGAGCTACGATTCGCAAGCCAAGTTCGTCTGCCAAAAACGCTACACTTGAACAGAAACCCTGGCCGAGTCAAGAGAATTCGCGGTGTTGCGTACAGCACCGGTGTTTCGGCCTCGAATAACGGCCGCATGATTCATTCAGCGAGAGAGGTTCTGAATCCTCTCGTCAGTGATATTCACATTGCCGCGCAGTACGACCAAGCGCCGCTGGTCCCGACCGGCGACAAGTCTGGCAGCAAACGTCGTCTAGGCATTGGCTACGGATTGAGCCTGGTGGCAGAGTCCAACTCGGTTGGCGTGATTTACTCTGCCGATGTTGTTGTGCCACCTTCCGGCGGTCAGGTCCCCGAGGAAATTGGCAAGCAGTGCGCATATCAGTTGCTCGAGACAATCTCACAGGGTGGCTGCGTGACGCAGAGTGCAGCAAGTAGCATGATGATACTCATGGCCATGGGCTCTGAAGATGTCGGACGTATAAGAATCGGCAAGAGAGTGCTCGGGACGGAAGATATGATTACGTTGGCGAGAGATCTCAAAACGTGTGGCGCCAGCAGCTGGGGTCTGCGTGAGGTGACGGAGGATGAGTCGGGTGACATTATTGTATCTGTAAAGGGAAGTGGAGTGGGCAATGTCGGCAGGAAGATAGCATAGATGCCATGTCGCATGTGAATTCAATTAGCGATTCTTTCATTGTGTTATCCACTATGCCCGAAAAAGATCGCTTGCGCAATATATTCTATACATTTACAGGTGTAGTCGTAAGCTCCGATACTGCTCGCCGCTGAGCATTTGCTCGTATCGCTGCAAAGGTTGCATCATAACCCATGCTCGTCAACGAGTGCGCAGCTGTTCTGCGCACATCCATGACTGTATGGCGTATTGTGTGAAGCACATGGTATGGTCCCAAAACCCCATTGCCCGAGTTCATGACATTGAACAAGTGTGTCGGGTTGTCGCCATCATTATTTGTGTTGCTGTTGCTGGGGCCAGCCTCATTCCCAATTTCTGCGCCAGCGCCTTGATTCAGGAGCCTCATTTCGACCTCGACTGCCTCATCTCCAGCCTCCTCGTCCATCATGGCGGAAA
The DNA here is from genome assembly GCA_030782805.1 of Aschersonia sp. MBC 622. NCBI lineage: Eukaryota > Fungi > Ascomycota > Sordariomycetes > Hypocreales > Clavicipitaceae > Aschersonia > Aschersonia sp. MBC 622. The sequence goes on from JARJPL010000500.1 coordinate 17,975, forward strand.
CGCCCCGTTCCTCCTCATCCAGCTCTCGTATCGTTCGGCCGGCGGCGGCTTGCTGAGCCAAATCTGCGGCCAAGGGACGGAATGTTTTGAGCGTAACGCGCATTTGCTCGCGTTCAGTATGTATCGTCAGCATGATGCACTGCAAGACCAATAGGAAGATGTCGGCAAGCACATAGTAAATTCGGGAATTGGATGGTGTTTGCCCGATAAAGTCAATCACGAGACCACCATGTTGGTATCCTCGCTGGTCGGCTCGTCCGACTGGGAGAGAAGTAAATAGATGTAGGAGCATGCATATAAGATTGGGTGCGACGACGAGAAGGACGTGCACGCGGGTTGCGGTCAAGGCGACTGGAAATGATTCATCCTTGGGACTCAGGTAGAGGTATTGGCCAAAGGCTCGCAGAAGAAACCGAAACATGGAGCATCTAAAAGACAGTATCGTCAGCTTTGAAAAGCGATAATAAAGAGTGTGAGAGCATACTCCATGTAATATAGGGCGCTCAATTCGGCAAAGACGACGAGGTCGAGCGACTTGAGCAGGTGGGTGAGGAAGACGAGCTTCTTCTTGAGGCCGGAACAGTGTTTCTTGAGATCCTTCTTTGAAGGCACACGTAGCTGCTGCGATGCAGGTCGCGGACGAGCGTCGTATTGTTGCGCAGGGCCAGCGCTGACAGCCTCTTGCGATCGCGCCGGACCTGCGGCGGCGTCATCGTCGTCCCAGAGCTCATCTCGCGCCGAGGAGCTGGGCGAAGCATCATCGTTCATAGTCGCAAGTATTCATTTGGGCAGGGGTTCGAGCGACGAGCTGTGTAGGAAAGGGAATCGATATTAGCGAGTCGCTTCCATGGGTGGCTGGCGATAGCCGATGGGCGTCGTTGGAGTTGGAAGTTGGGGTTGTAGGCTGCGGTGGTAATTAGTTGCTCATCGGAGTAATTAGGTAGTGGCCAGGGAGCAAGCGGCGAAGCTGTCAGGCGGCGGATCAAAGCTGGCGGATGACGTGAACCAACAGCGAAATTACTTTGGAAGAAATTGGCTTGATGCGAAAGCTCAAGTCTTGAAACTTCAATCGATTCATGACTAAGATAATTATTTCTCGAAACATCTCGTCATGCTGCCGCATTTTGACATGTGCCTTCTGCCTGTTAAAAAGACCCCAACGTGCCGCTTCTGGACGTTTTATAGCGGGCGTTACAGTGGCCGTTATACGGCCATCAGGTACCTTACCCACCGCCGCACTGGAATGCCTGGATCAACATTAATTCCGGCCTCGCTCCTGTTGCCGCCCAAACAGCCCCGCCAATTGCTTGGTGGGAGCCTGCCTGGTGGGCTGCGAGGTGGCATACAATTCGGTAGCCCACCACTTTGCTAGGATGACTCAGAACATTTTTGACAAGACGGCCAGCATCACCACCTCCCCTCCAAACGGGCCTCTCAACGAGGACACCAAGATAGACCGCACTCGGTCCCGATTGCCCGAGTAAAAAGAATATGGCCACCTCTGGCGACCTCGCCACGCAGGTCCTGCTGGCCTTGGACAAGCAGAGCCCGATTTTGACCGCCGAAGCGTTCCCCGCGCTCGCCTCCCAGGATGTCAAGGCCGCGCTCGACAGGCTGGGCTCCCGCTCCATGATTACCTACAGCACCATTGAGCGCGAGGAGGCCGTTCTCGAGCCCGAAGCGGAGCAGATTGCCGAGCACGGCAGCCACGAGGCCCGCGTTTTTGAGGCTCTGCGCAAGGCCATGGACGGCCTGTCTGTCCAAGAGCTCGAGGCCGCCATTGGCGACAAGAACGTTACTAAGCTGGGCCAGGGCAAGGCTTTCAGGGAAAAATGGATTGCAAAGAATAAGGACGGCAAGCTAGTTGCCACTGTAAGCCTATCGGCCATGGGTTTTTACGGCAACCGCATACTGACTGAATGATCCCCACCACAGGCCGACTCTATTCAAGACGTTACCCAGACACAACTCCAAAAGATCAAGGAGACCCGAACCGGCGATGCCAAGACCCTCACCGACCTCAAGAAGCGCAAGCTCATCAAGATGCAAAAAATTATTAGCTTCAAGGTCGAAAAGGGCGCCAAGTTCGCTCTCGAGATCCAAAAGGAAGAGACGGACCTGACCTCGGACATGATCATCTCAGGCGCCTGGAAGACGGCCAACTTCAAGCCCTACAACTTCAAGGCCCTCGGCGCTGACCAAAATGCCGGCGCCTTGCACCCCCTCAACAAGGTCCGCCAAGAATTCCGCCAAATCTTCTTCGAGATGGGCTTCGAGGAGATGCCCGCCAACAAGTTTGTCGAGACGGGTTTCTGGAACTTTGACGCTCTCTTTGTGCCCCAACAGCACCCAGCCCGCGACCTACAGGATACTTTTTACATCTCGGACCCCAAGGTTGCCGACAAGCCGCGGCCGCAGGAGGACGGTCAGGACACCGAGGCGTACTGGAACAATGTCAAGGAAGTGCATCAGGACGGCAAATATGGCTCCATCGGATACAGATACCCCTGGGCCGCCGACGAGTCGCTACGCCTGGTCCTGCGCACCCACACCACGTCCATCTCGGCGGCGCTCCTCCACAAGCTCGCCTCGCAAAAGGGTCCCGACGGCCGTCCGCCGCCGGCGCGCTACTTTTCCATTGACCGCGTCTTCCGCAACGAGACGGTCGATGCCACCCATCTCGCCGAGTTCCACCAGGTCGAGGGCGTCATTGCTGACTACGGCTTGACCCTCGGCGGCCTGATGGAATTTATGGAAATCTTCTTTCGCAAGATGGGCATCACCGACCTCAAGTTCAAGCCCGCCTACAACCCCTACACCGAACCCAGCATGGAGATCTTTAGCTATCACAAGGGCCTCGGCAAGCTCGTCGAGATTGGCAACAGCGGCATGTTCCGCCCAGAGATGCTTGAGGCCATGGGTCTGCCCAAGGACATGCGCGTCTTTGGTTGGGGTCTGAGCCTGGAGCGTCCGACAATGATCAAGTACAAGATTTCCAACATTCGCGAGCTGCTTGGTCACAAGGTTGATCTCAACTTTATTGAGAGAAACCCTGCTGTCAGGTTAGACAAGGAGTAGGGGCGGGGGGAGCTTGGAAAGAAGAGTAAACAAGGGAAATAATTGTATAAAGGATGATACAAAGAAAAAGCAACGAAAAAAGAGCACTTCACATAGCGACAGGGATCTTCGCAAGCCGGAAAGGATAGATATCATGAACATTAACTTTTGATCAAGCACTTTTCTCGTATTGATTCGTGATTGTAAGTCAGCATCTTGCACAATGACAGGCATTAAGTTGACCTCGGTACATTTTTTATGAGAAACCCAAGATGTTCCATGGCAGCCATGGCTTGTAAATGTGCCACTTGCCACTGATTCAAATCATTTCTAGACTTTTTTAATATACCCCCAAGGATGAAGAGAAAAATGAGAAATGAAAAGACGCCATCGCCAATATGATGTATATGATACCTCCCCAAAAGCCACATAACCAAATCCCAAAGTGTCCAACGCCCAGAAAACAAAAGTACAGACATCGCAAGACCGTATCTACGCCTTGATCATGAAGATTTGCGCCAGCGCCTTGGCATCCATGACCGCCTGCCTCTTCTGCGCAATATACCGCGACCGCACAAAGGTGCGGTGGCCCAGGGGTGTTGCCGTTCCCGAAGAGCCAGCAGTGACCGGCGTCGCAGAGGTGCTGGTGTCTATATCATCCTTGTCGTCGTCGTCGTCGTCGTCGTCGCTGCTGCTGCCGCTGTTGGGGGCGTCTGCGATGGCGGCGGCTGCCTTGGCGGCTTTGCGGCGCTTCTTTTCCTCCTTCCTCTCGCGCTTCTCCTTTTTCTTTTCCTTCTTCTCCTTCTTGGCCTTCTTTTTGGCCGCTTTCTCGTCGAGCTCGTTGTCGTTGGAGTCGTCGGATTCGAGTTTGGTTTTGTTCACGTTTTTCGACTTTTTCGTCTCCTTATTCTCTTTTTTGCGTTTCTTCTTTTCCGCCACATCATCCTCGTCTCCTTCCTTGCGACGACGCTTCTTATCTTTGTTCCTCGCCGCTTCGCTGTCGACTTCTTCTTCTTCTTCTTCTTCATCTTCCTCCTCCACCTTGCGCTTCTTGCTCTTCCTGTCTTTTTTTCCTTTTTGCCCCTCCGTCTTCTTCGTCTTCTCATCCTCACCCGCCTCGCTCTCAGCGCTGCCGTCCTCCTGCAGCGTATCTCCCACCAGCAGTCCGCCGCGCACGAAGCGCATCGGCCCCCAGCGCATCTCGACGTAGCGGTGCGTCTTGACCGCTAGCCGCGCGTCCTGGTCCTCGCGCACCGCCGCCTCGGACTTGCCATTGAGGCGGCTCAGCAGGTCCGAGAAGACGTCGAGACCTGTTACCTCATCCTCCCGCGCCTTGTTGAACCCCAGCCCCTTCATGTCGTCCTTGAGCACCACGCGAATGTAAGAGGCGCTTGCGGCCGAGTGCAGCTCCGCGTGCGGCGCGTCCTGCGCACCTAGAAACTGGCCTGGCTGCCAGCCCTGCGAGCGCAGAATTTTCTGGCCAAAGGTGGTGGTGTCGCGGGTCCATTTCGTATTGTTCGGATCGTTGGAGATTTTCCGGCGACTGGTGAGGGAAGTCAGATTGAAAGGGCTTGTCAATACGGTTAGCAGCAATTACCTCTTATTATCCTGGAGCAGGCCCATCTTGGCAGAATATCTAGAGTCTCAACGTCCTGGCTCGGGTTGGTAGATGGTAATCGTGTCTGAATTTCGCTGGTAGAAAAAAAAAGTTCTAGAGGCGTGGGGCCACAATGGTTGGCTGGCTGGCTTATCGGGCGCTGTGATTGGGTCGGGCTACAGCACTCCTGCTCTTGGCCTACAACTACAAGGAAAAATCACGGGGACCTAGACGGAAGAGGCGCAATGGCAGGGGGAGCAGATCAAATAGACAATGCATTAATTTTTTGGTATGTAAGGCGCTAAATATTAACAATAAGAAAGTGTTCATCAGGCCGAGCAGACAAGTAACCTTGTGCTGCATGTGATTGTTGCTCTGCAGAGCAATATACTCCAACGCCACGCTATAGTAAAGACGTAATGACTTGGAAAGTACCTGCCAGACAGTCTTCTGACAGGGACGTTTCGTAATATGGAAGCCGGAGGCTTCTTTTTGGGCCAGTATCAATGGCATAGTAGTCATAATATATTCGGATATAGACCTCAAGAGTACATGCTCTTGGGCTCTCGGCCAGATCCTTGAAGTGGCGGTGTAATGAAGAGAGGGGGAATAAAACCAACTCCTTTGCTTTTTTTTTTTCTTCCGTGAATTGCTTTTTTAGATTCTGTTCATGCCCAGAGGGTTTATGCTTCCATACTTGTCGGTCCGAGTCCCTGTTTCAAAGCCCAGCTGTGGAGATCGCGGAGATCGCGGGGATTGCGGGGACCGAGGCTGCGACGGAGGCGGCGGCGGCGGCGTCGGTGGCGGCGGTGAGTGAGGTCCATGCGGACTGGCAAACGTTTGCTGCACGTCCCAGGATCGCTGAATGGGCGAGCGCGGTGCCGAGAATGACCGCGCAGGGGCGTGGTATCGCGCGCCGGTTTGCTCATGGTAGGCGGCCGTCTTGCGGTCGGTGAGCGGGTAGTGCACTGCGGACGCGGGGGTTACCACGGCGCTGTTTTCGCGCGAGAGCATCTCATACGAACGTGAATCGGTTTTGGCGTCGAGCCTGGCATCGACGGACACGAATTCCTTCTTCTTGGCGTCGCCTCGGCCGAGGAGGGACTTGAAGAGGTCGACCCAGCCGACAAGCATGGAGCGCCGGCCGAGGAGAAACATGAGCCATATTCCATTTAGCTGCCAGCATGTTAGTAAGAAATGGTGACAAGGCAGGGAAAAATGACAGTTTGGGTTATATGCTTACTCCGAGCAGCAGCAGTACCGCGGCGATGGTGGCTTGGCTAACAACAAACTTGCTGGCCTCTTTTAGACACTTGTTTTTGTCGCCGCTTGCAGCAATGAGGCAGACCACCCAGCTCTCTGCGATTTTGGGATCCTTGGTAACGGACTCGACAATGTTGTCCTGGAAGACAAAGATGACGGAAAAGAAGATGACGTCGGCGGCAATGATAAGGACAATGGCGATGCCGCGCCACTGCAAGGCAATAACGCGCTTGACGCGGCGGTAGGCCTGGCGCGGGGTCATGGTGCGGATGCTATTCGTGTAGGATGGCAGGCCAGAGCCCTCGGTGGAGGCGGAGCTGTCGGCCAGGGACGCCAGGTAGACCTTTACGCAGTAGCCAAAGGTAGCAAAGGTGGTGATGACGGTGATGCCGGCAAAGAGGAGCAGCGGGACCCAGAGGTCGGCGAGGCTGTTTTCATGGTTGATGTGGCAAATGGCGCCGAAGCGAAAGGAGACACCACTGAAAACGAGAGCGAGGACGATGCCGATGAGCGGGACGCCCCAGCCGGCGGCCTGGGCAAAGTACATGAAGGGGCGGCCGACGCTGACCTGCCAGCATATCTGCAGGTGCAGGGAGAGGGAGCGCAGAAATGCCCACATGACGCCGCTCCAGCCGCCGAGGATGAGAAGGCCGCCCGAGGCGCCGCAGACGGAGCTGGTTTGCATGCCGTGCGGGGTGATTCGGTCGTAGCACTGGTCCGGGCGGGCGGCGAGCGGCACGACGAAGCCCATGTTCATGAGGAGGACGGCGCCGGTGAGGCAGATGCTGAGGTAGTGGCGGTGCGTCTTGTCGACGGGCAGCAGAGCCCACGAGAGGAGCAGGTAGAGGCAGCAGAGGGCGCTGACGGCGGCGGTCCAGTTGGCGACGGTGCTGATGGTGCGGAAGCTATCGGGGTAGACCCATTCGGCGAGCGGGCAGGGCAGGCAGCAGGAGACGCCTTCGGCGACTTTCTGGCAGAGGCGGCCGTCGACGACTGGAAGCGTGTTAGCGGGGGTGTAGTCGAGGGCGATGCCGAGTGGGAGTTGAAGGCGAGGCCGAGAAAGGTCTTACATCCTTTACTGTCGGGGTAGAGTCTGGCGTCGTAAAAGGGCGGAGGACAGACATTGGCCATGTTGACGGCCATGGTGACGGATGGCTTGGTTGGACGGGCGATAGTTGCGGGATAATAAACAGGAAGCAATGATGGTGTTTCGATATTTTGGTTCGAATCCAATATGGGTTTACGTTTTACTTGAGTGCGCTGTTGCAAGTATATCGAGAATCGAGCATTGGCGGCTTGGTCAAGATGGCCTGGGTCGTATAAGACAATTCGCAGCGAACAGACGTCAACGGTGCCAGTTGATCAGTCACTTGCAGAGATGTAAAAGGTCGTCGAGAAATGCGCAATTGAGAGCCAAAGTGCTAGAGTCAGAGTCAAAGGAGCTGTGCCATGTTGGATCTGTATAAGTGCTCGAATGTGGTGCAAGTTGAACAACCGATGCCAGCACAAGACTGAATGATGGAGATCAAACAGATGCGGCAGTCCGTCTACACTCGCAGCAGGCTGGCTCAAAGCATAAAGAGACGATTGAAAAGCGAGAGAGGGAGAGAGAAAGATGGCTTGAGGATAAGGTGGTGGATACATGCGGGGAGGAGAGACGACTTATACAAAGATGCGAGTGCGGCTGGGTTTGGGTTGTTGATGAGAGTGGAACAGCGTGCTGCGTACTCTTTTTTTTTTTTTTACATATAATATATAAATTTCTTGCACACCCGAGGAGAAAAAGGAAATACGCCAAGTGGAAGGGGGGTGAGGGCATTGGCAGTCATGCAGGTCAAGACGACGACGTCTACAGGCTGCAGGACGAAGTGGGATTACCTTGGGAGGCTTGGGACGGGAGCAGCCAAAGATGGATGGGGCTTGGCCAGGGGAAAGAGGCGTGCGCTAAAAGGACATCTGAGGACGCTAAAAGCTGGGCACCCCCCCTCCCCCCCCTGGCTAGCCCTTTTTCGGGGGGTCGGGGCAACGATTACAGGCGACCTTGCAGTGGGACAGCCCACCAACTCGTGTAGGCCAGCACGATGAAGAAGAAATATCGCGAAAATTGTCGAGATGCACAGCACCCTAAAAAAAAAAAAAAAAAAAAAAGGGCTGTATCTGATGGCCAAGCAAGTCAATGGACCAAGAGTACAGGGATACGAGCTGCTGGCCCTTGCTCTCTTGCATGGCCCTTGGCTCTCATGCTGCTGCAGCCAGATGGACTCGGCAGCACCAAATATATTAAAACAAAGTCTTGAATAGGTACTGATTTAAAAGAAGGAAAAGGGAACAAGGAGGAAGAAGACGAACATATCAGTCAGACAAGCCCATGCCGTTATCCGCATCGGCCTGTCCAGTCACATTCTCACACCCGCCATTGGTACAAAAAAAAACAAATCGTACATAACCAACCTGCCAATCCCCCTCGTGCCCCTGTAAAGGCTGGGATATCCGGCACGCGACAGAGGCTGAAAGACGCAACAGCCAAGCGAAGCGAGACAATAGGTGCATCTTACTGGCCTGCAGCCCTTGGCTCGCCACCGCCGCGGTTTATTGGCCCTACCCAATGTGCCAATGAATCAGCGTAAAAAGAGACATTTTTGTCATTTCTATCAGAGTCAGCGGGGCAGGCAGGCAGCACAATGATGGAAGCACTGGGGCTATACGATGCCAGCTGCAAACGCAATCGATCGCCCGTCGCCGTCGCCACCACTGTCTTCCTCTCTCTCTTTTTTTTTCTTTCTTTTTGTCCAGTCAAGTCAGAGGATCGGTGCCCTTTGTTTTTTTCTGTGCGCCGTCGCACAGAGAACTTGGCCCCCCGGGTCGACACACAAGGGGGCAAAAGGCTCGTGGTGGCGGCGCCAGCTTTTTGCAATGGTGGGGAGGGGAGGGGACGACGTCGCCTCGTCTTGTTCGCTCACTCTTCTTCTTCTTCGTCTTACTGGTACAAGAACCCGGTGGCGTCAATATTTTGAAGCCTGGAAGCCGTTTCTGGTGGGCTTTCTTGCGCTAGAAATAAAAGCTCAGAGGCTCCAACACGTAGGTGTGGGAAAAAAAGTCGTTGGACCCTCAGTTTTGTTCAAGCCTCGTTCCCATCGTCAGCGTCTTATTACTGATAATTCCCTTCCAGCAGCAGCTTAAAAATACATATTAGTTGCTGCGAACTGACTAGTCCAAACTACGTGCCATGGCTTCTTACCACCCACCAGACGAAAAACAGATGGGTATATCAATTCAGCTGTTCCGGTACGAGGCAAAGTCCAACAAGCAAGGCACAAGCTCAATGTCAGAAAATTGGTCAGTCATCTCAACATCCTTCAAGAGCGGCTTTCGACCCATCGCAGGCTCTCGCAACCATGGATATAGCGACTTCCAGTCACATATATACTACCCACGCGCAAACAACGTGGACGTACGGAGTAATAATGGCACTCTTCCAATCCATCGTCACTAGTTAGTTAATACTGGTACTCGTGCAAAGCCCTCAGAAGATAGGCCCAGCGTCTGATGGAGTCAGCTGGGGCTGCCAACCAGTCACCAAGAACCTCGTCTTATATACATGATTATATGCGCATGCGGAATGCTTCCAGATGTGTGCACATGCATATCCATTTCTGTCTTGGTATATTAAGAGTGCCTTGCAGATTTTTGCTCCAATACCACGCTTTGCACTTATTGAATTATGGACCAATGAGAAAATGGGTTCCGTTGCGACCACTTCTGCGTCCTCGGTCCATGTCCGTGTTGAATCCTCTAGTTACGAATGATGAAGCTTATCGAACCAATTTTCTTGTGAGTCTTCTTTTTCTTCTTCTTCTTCTCCCACCGCCACCAACCGTACCCCGCTCGCCTGTGTGTGGCTCATTGTGCTACGATAGTTACTAGGTTGCAACAGGCAGCCTGCTGCAACGGCAAGGAGACAGAGCCAGGCATGCAAAGAATGACTCGATTTTCATTTGAAGGCGGCCATCTCTCAATACACGGGCGACGGCACAGGCCCGACGGTACGCGATGCTCTCGCCAATCAGGGTGGCGCTCAGAATGAGAAAAAAAGAGGCTTGGCTTATACACAGGCCAAGAACGCCTGAAAGAGCAAGAAGTAGGGCCCCAGACTTGACTGGCCGGCACGGGATGTCCTGGTTAGGGCTCCAAGCCGCCTCATGGCAAATAGCCTCATTGTGTAACAGTCTTTTTCTGCCCCTATCTCCCATCATACTTGTCATTGCTTTCGCCTACCAGATTTCTGCAACACGCTCTTCTTCCAACGCCCTGCAAGAGACTCATCAGCAAAATTCAGCATCCTTCTTGCCTGCAAGTATGTCCCATTCTGTGCCTGGGCGGGGTCGCCCACCCGTTCCAGAGTTATGGGACAGCATGGAGCCTGCCCCAAAGCAGTTGCAACTTTACAGTACAAAATGGCGACCGTGTGGTTCTAGAAAACATTCGGCTCGCCAGCATCTTGACAACACCCCGTCGAGCCGTTGGTGCCTTGTGTGCTGCAAGGGCAGTGCCCATTAACAGCATGGCGAAATCGTCGTGAAGCAAGGTGAACCCTCCAAAGATCAGCGTACCCTTCAATTTGCCGTGTCGTAGAATCGGGTCCTACTTTCCCCTCCGAGCTGCAACCCATCTCGCAGCGTTATTTCCATTTTCTTCATCGAACTGTGCCTGTCCGCAAGACCCCCATCTGGCCACTTTCCCGCCCACTTACGCTGTGCCAATAGTTACCTCATAGCGCGGAGCGTGATATAGCCCGCACTCACTCTTACAATCCTTGACACCACTCACAAAGAACAAAGGAAAAAAAGGCTCCAGAGATCTCCTCCCCAGAGAGGAAGCTGTTGAAGTTCTTGGCGTCATGCATGACGGATCCCCGACAGCGGGAAGGGGAGGATGCGTTTTCAAGGCGGCACTTTCCGCTGTAGTTCCCGCGGCCAACATGGGACGCATAAAAGGACGCACCTAGTGGTGGCCGCGACCGGGATGAAAAAACAATGCAGCATCCTCCAGTGCATGAATCTTAAGAGCTGGGAGTTGACTACCTGGTACTTGTGAGACAGGTTCCTTCCCCCCGTTTGGGCAGGGGCCCATCTCACTCAATAGGTGTCTCCGCGGATGATCGCGCAGGCGAACCCGCTGGGTTAGCAGCAGCCCTTGCGTGTGGCCTGACACTACGTAACATGTGTGGTTGAACACTCTCGACTCAATGCTTATTGAATATGCTCGATAATTTTGTTATACGTTTATTGATTTATCAATCTCAGAGTGCAGTCTCGAGCTCGGCCAAGTCTGCCGAGATGCAGAAACTGAGTGTAACTCTGAACAGATTGCCTAGGACGAATGGAGTCATTATCTACCAGTAGAGCAGTGTCAAATCTAGATCGCAATCAGTGTCCTTTTCTCACTATCAGACTGCAGCCATGATCCCACTTACATAGCGGTACCGGAGTCTTGCCTACCAATGGAAACGGCAACACAAGGACCGTCACAACTTCACGAGCGACTAAACAGCCTTATGCAATGTCAATACTGCACTGGGAACGGGCCTTGGCTGCGCTTCGCCAAAAACTAGGTTCAGGGCGAGTTTCAGCTACACCGCAAGGCAAGCGAGAAGCATCGCTTTTTTTTGTAGACACGGGGTGGCGGGTCAACGACTCTGTCGACGTTTAGTTTTCCATCACTGCCGACTGCCAACGTTGTGCATTTGCGACTCGCAGCCCTGTGAATTTTGTGACATGACGGCCTACCCTCCTTGCACTTTGTGGCAACTTACCCCAGGAAACCCTTGCGAGCGGCCGGCTTTTCTTCCTGGTCATCGGTTCCATTGAGCGGCCTGTGCACGAGATGAAGTCAGCCCTGTATATTTGTACATGTGGTTTACAAACTATTTTGCGCACAGCCGCTAGTTAGTGACAGTTTGTTACGAACATGCAAGTTAGTGGTTGGACAACTGTTTCGCGCTGGAGGGGCGTCCCGTAATAGTACGCCAGATTGGGCTGATCGAAGTATGGCAGGTTAATTATATGAGAGAATCTATCGTTACCAGGGACAGGACAGGAAAGACGGATGCAGCTCATGACTTGGCGTCTGCCGCGCCCGTCCTTCGCTCAGACATTACTCAAGCACGACGAAGGCGCTGTCGGCAGTTGTCGTTGCCCACAACTATCGCAACTAGAAGAGCTCGTCAGCAACCCACGCCACAGCGTCAATCAGACATTGTCCATAGGCGAGGCAGCAATTTAATCTACCGTTTTTAACCGCCGGGCTTTGATCAAGCCATCTAGCGCGAATAGAGCAAACGGCATCCCGGCGCTGTGAGTGGCCGCTTGCCGGAAGGCCTGCCGGCTGCGCATACAAACGGTAAAAAACCATATAGGCCCTGCAACCTGCATCCTGGGCTCACGGGCCCCGCCACAGAAAGGCAAACGGGCCGTCAGGTCTGTCCTCGACTGAGCCAACGAAATTTTCTTGTGCATTATTTGACGTGATGGCCAATACTCGACAAAAGACAATCACATTGTGACGAATATCAAAGTCCTCGGCCCCTCAACTTCTGTTAATCGCACACCCTTGTCAGCACATTACCCGGCACCCCAGTCCAAGTTGAAGCTGTCGTCTTGGCTATCCACGCACGGCCATGCTTGTCCGAACAGCCAGTGAGCTCCTTGACAGCAGGCTTTCGGCATCACAGCACGACGTACCGTGGCTGACGGCATCTTATCTTCATCATCTGACCTTTTCGGACAGCCAGATAAACGTCCTGATACGACCCTGTATTGCCCTTTGCGCAAGTGGATGGACGCACTAACACACCACAAACAGCCCGTTCCTGGAGTGCATGGCGCGTTGCAACCCACCAGCCATCGGAGATGCACAGCTTGGCTTCTCCAAAAAGTTCTGTGTGTAATAAGTCATCAACTCCTACAATACCCTTTCGCCGTCGAATCATCAGCTAAATATTTAATCGTTTAAATTATCACACGAGCAAGCAAACCCGAAAGATTGTCATGATGAGACGTGACAACACCACCAAACAGGACGGCAGGTGGCGGCGTTCCTCAACATGCTATTTCCGGTCATCACTTAGCAGGTTGTCAGTCCCCTAGCCTTGCGATAGTCCCCCAAGCGGTTGTATTCACAAAAACGTACCCTATCCCCTCTTTCTCGTTTCGTTTAATCTCGTGTAGGAATCGCCTTCAATGTCACTGTCATCAGCCTGACAGCCGAGACAAATGTGCAGCAACCGCTTCGTCCGCCTTTTTGGCGAGTTGCAAGGGTCTCGCTCGGTCTGGCGTCTGTGGCACATGTCGTTCGGCGCAGCGGACGTTTCGCCTCTGATCAGCCTCGGACGAGCTGCGCCGAGAAAAATATACAGGCGAATTCAGAAAAGCCACCACGCAATCACTCCGCTGTATAGCTACTGGATCAATGTCAAACACGTTGGACAAGTGAGTGCATCCTGCCGCCAAGCAGCGCGGCCTGCCTTATCGCTTGTTAGGTAGTCACTCAAGCTTAGCCTAAAACGCCCTCTTTTACGAATACGCCCAACACGTGAAGATTAGCCACCGAGCCCTTGGATTCCGCGAGCATGCTCTTGTGAACCTACATGGCAAGAGTTGATTCCGCTAACCCGAAGCTGTCATTATTAGCTCGCCGTCAGCTTCGTCTCGGTTCGATTACGGCGCACACTTACACGATGAAGTCGTCACAACGCAGCAAGTTGGCACCAGTTAGATCCCATGAGATCCTACGATCCGTTTCCACTCGTCACGAGACACAAATGTTCCGCCTGCGCTGCAGTAATGCATTACAATGCCTTGACTGGCTGATCTGAATTGAGCTGCTTCAATGCTGGCGACACCTCCCGCATTCAACCCCACAGCGCCACACCGACAGCCACCACGCAACAAGTGCAGAGTTAGGATGACACGATGGTAGGCTGCCTACGAAATCAAAGCCTTCTTCATACCAGCATGTCAGAAGCAAATGCGGCTTTTCCCCCCAGTTCTTTTGGCCATGGCTATTCTTTGCTGGGCCAATGTTGATCATGATCCACGACGACATAGCCCGTCCAGTGATGTCCTGGCATGATATTCAACTCAGCAGGGCTTCCTAACTAGACAAAATCGATGGCTTGCAGTCCTGCCGCCAATCCATGATCTGAAAATTGAGCTCTGACCACTTCGTCTCCATATCAGGCTCAATTATGAGCCCCCTCACAGTTAGCCTTTGTTCTGGAGGATAGCTTTGACGTCTCATCACTGGGGCTGCGCTCGATACTGCGCTAGAGACGCTACCCAGCCGGTGCACTTGCATTGGGGACCTCGTCTGACTTCCATCGACATTGCGGCGACCATTTTCGGAGCTCTATCACCGACACGCTTGAATGAACCTCATGTATTCTCTAGCGCAATGTTGCTGGCTTAAAGCTCCGACAGCCTGGTATGTTAGCTGTTGCATCATCTCCAGCATTCCTTTGGGAATAGCGCGGCTGCAGCATGCAAGTCTCACAGAACGGTTCCTTGCTGGACAGAGCTTGCGCTATTGCCTTGCGCTATTACCAGCTTGCATTTTGCCTTGAAGGTGCATAAAACTGCCCGCCTGCTGCAACCAGCACGCAATTACTGCGCCACAGAACAAGTCAACAGATTTCGACATTCTTCAAGCCAAGTTGCTAACCCATGAGATGGATTAATTCTCCGGCGTCATCACCCCCAGGGCCAATTTAAGACCCCTGCGATCTAGCCTCTTCAAAAGCCAGACCCAGCGGTCTAGTTCCGCTCTTCAATCTTTTGCGGGACGTCGCGGGGTTCAACGGACGCCACAGGGCCTAATGGGGGCGGGATTGACACACCAGTGACACCACCCACACCCTCCTCTTTGGACTTGTTTCCCAATTTCGATACAGGCCCGTGATATGGGGTCTTGCGCAGTGCTAGACAACGCCATGCGCACGCCACGAGCAGGCTAGAGACTATATCCATGGCGTCCACGCATAAGAAAGCAACTGGGTTCCGTCCGCAGAAGTTCCCAGTTCTTCAGCGCTCCGAACGGCTGGGTCTGGACTGTGCGCCGCCGGACCGATAATCTTGTTCCAAGTCTATGCAGCTTCTGGACGTTGCCAATCGGCTTAGCGGAAAATGTCATTGCCTTTGAGGCGGTGTCATCGGGCAACTATACGGTTGACTTGTGTTACGTGTCCCGACGCTCTGCCCACGTTTTAGGAGGCAAAAATGGATGAGATTGGCCACTTCACTGCTTCTTTAACTGTGTTGAGTTACCTCGGGACACTTTCAGAAACGGCTCTCCCTCAAACGGACCGAATATGTCAGCGTCGACCGTACTCGGATCACAGCGTTGAAGAGGGCACCCAAACCCACTCGAACCTTTCTCACCCGGGAAAAGGGCAAAAGGGCTTGTTCGAAAAAGAACGCCGGGGCCTGTAGGAATTTGTGTTCCAGACATATGCAAGCAGGACCCGCGCAAATCCTCCAAATTAAATGGTCCTGTCCGAGACGGACAGTCGGGTCAGGTTGGTTGAGTTGGCCCGTCGCCCGCCCAGTTGTACTTGCCAAATACCACCAGGTGAATAATTACTTGCAAGTGCCTCCATGTCGTACACGATAACTGCCTGCCTTTGATTGAACTTTACAATTCGACACCGAAAGCGAAATTGATTTAGGATTTCGACTATATTTCGAGTCCTATCAGTAGTGTAAGTGGTCAGCGGGTTACGCGTAATGTTGGCGATGATCGGGCCTGTTCGTGGACCCTAGTCTGTCTAGGTGGAGAATGACATTGGAAGCAAAATTGCGATGCCCGCGGTGTCTCGCAATTGTATTCATGACGTAAATGCAGATCACTATGGCCGTCTTTCAAAGTAGATACAGAGTCGAAGATTTTGACGCATGCTCGTTTTGGGATGGCGAAATACTCCTCGTTGGCGAGTAGTATGGCAGTCGTTGACGGTAGCCACAGACAAAAGTCTCGCCAATGTGAAGACCTGTATCAGATACAGACACCATACATCATAATCAGCTTGGTTTTTTTTATATAGAAATGCAACACTATCACTCTGTAGTTGCGTGAACTGTGCGCATTGTTCTAGAGCAGAAGTACGTACGGAAGAGATGCTCCGAAAAGGATCCAGTGCTTGTAGTCTACCAGCCTCGCCGGACATTTCAGCCAAATCACAGATTGTACCTTCAAGTCGAGGATGGAGCTGATTTTTCACGCCTCCAAGCCGATCGACCCTAGTTGGAAGTCCAGTCCTCTGCAAATAGAAAACTGCCTCACCGTCAAGGAAATACTTCTTTACCAACCAATCCTAGGCTCTTTCACAGCACTTTCACCTCGGCACTAGTCGCAATATCGTGCGGATTCCCCCGTAACTGGGAGACGTCTCGGTCATCAAAAACCTCATCAGGCCCGTAAAAGGCGATTTTCCAACCGGAGCATCGTTCGATGGCTTGCAATTCGAAGACGTCGCGGATCCTGTTACGTGACGCCGTCATAAATGACGACGGCGGAGTGGCCGCCAAACTGACTCGTTTCCTGCCCTCGAGTCTTGTTTTAGCCCGCAAAACACCATGAGAAAGAAGAAACACTCTTATTCCACTGTCCTGGGAGTTGGGAAATTCAGTTGTCCGTACGGTAATTATATCCAGATACGGATACAGAGGTCTTGAATGTAGCTGCATGTCTTGCCACGTCTGCACGCCGGGAAGTGGCTTCCGAATAAGTGCAGCAGGCCAATCTGGCGGGCCTGGACCAAGACAACCCTGCTTGCCTAGGCGATCGCAAATGACATTGACGGGTTGACTTGGTAGCAATGTATGAATGTCGCCAGATTTGGTCGCATGCGATGGCAGTGCCGTGATTACTGGTAGATTAAGTTGCTTGGCGGGTGGCCACGCAATTGCCGCAGGAGTCGGGGGAAAAAAAGCTAATTAACCACGTATCCAGAAAAGAAGAACGCGTTAACAACATGATTGATAACGTAAAACAATGTAGATCATCCTAATTTACCCAGTTGGCAGGGCTGGCTGTCTCTCTGCCCACCATGCGGGTGACAAAATAAGTAGCCCATAATGAGGGTACCGAAGTTTAGCAGCTACCTAGATTCAATCAACTCTCCATAAACTCTAGGAAATATATATTTATTTCGTATAATAGTAAGATTAGACTTTAATGATGAAATTATATCCTGTGCATTTTAGAAGTTTTTCAGATTTTTCTACTATTTTCTATTCTATATAGCTTTCGCTAAGTATGATGTAGACGCCTTGGCGAATAGGCCAGCTTTTTTGTCACCCACTTGCCCACTTGCCACTCAACTCTAGTAAACTAACACTTGACCTAGCGGCCGAGAAGACGGACCAAAAAGCCGTGACCCTGCAGACAAGGAGAATAAAAAAAAGACAAGCACATTTGCCGAGCCAGGGCTTATTCTTTTAAACTGGGGGCACTCGGTAACGTGGAGATTCTCTTGTACTTTTCTACACCCACACCCTCTTCTTATATTTCTTCTTCCTTTTGGGGAGACATATTTCAGTGCGTGTCGAAAAAAAAAACAGTTCAGACCTGACAGCATCACAACCGTACGATGGCTAGAGCCGTTGGGGACCAGAACATATCGCAAAGCCTTTTCCCATATGCAGGGCATCTTACATGGCGCTCCCTTGATGAGATATTTACTCCACCTCCAGCGCAAGGCACAGCCATCAAATGTACAGCCTCGGGGGGCTACGTAGGAGTGCAGCAAGTTCTAATTCATACGTGTCTCTTTTTCGATTTTGCATCACGCTGTTAGCTTGTGACGAGACCAATACCTTGTTGGTGGATATGAACCTTGAGAACTCATAGGCAGCAGAGAACTCTCGGCAACGTCACGCCAGGAGCTCTTTGCACACTCGACGGTGGGCAACGATGCCATGACCTCGATTATTACCTCCTCGTCCGGTAGGCAGTGGCCCAAGTTCTGGATCTCGTTGCCATCAATCTCAAAGTGGCTGGATCTTTCTGGCAACTGCAAGCGGGGTTGTAGTATATTTAATCATCAGATGACTAGTACGTCGAATTTACGAACACAATCACCGAGCGGAGAATCACCATCTTCAAAGCAATACGTTATGTATGAAATTTTTTTGCCGTGATGGGCTATCCAGTCAATCTTGGCTCGGTCACTCTGGGAGTAAAGGTTTATGCGCAAATGCCGCTCTCGTAAACGGTCCTTGAGGGAAAATCGTCGTTCTGCAAAGAATTAAAGCTGTGCAGAAAGGTCAAAGAGCTTCTAGTTTGTGGCCAGCGTCTGGCGCGTAGCATTTCAGTAGCTTCTAGAGGAAAGCAGCGCCGGGCTTGTCACTATGTTCTCACATTACGGTCACAGACGAATATACTAGGGCGGGCGCAGCTGCGACTTGTTCGCTTCTCGGCGTGACAACGGCCAACTTTATACTCTGTGCGATACAAGTCCGAAGTGCTCCTGACCATGACTTGCTCTTGCG
Source organism: Aschersonia sp. MBC 622 (assembly GCA_030782805.1). Lineage (NCBI taxonomy): Eukaryota > Fungi > Ascomycota > Sordariomycetes > Hypocreales > Clavicipitaceae > Aschersonia > Aschersonia sp. MBC 622. The sequence goes on from JARJPL010000500.1 coordinate 36,437, forward strand.
TACGACTTGACTTTCCCGTGGCAGACTCGGTGTGTTACGATTGATGAATTCTCGCGGCAGAGATCTGCTTCAGCAGGGCCACATCCCTGATGTCGCTGCAGCTGATAGAGATCGGGGTCGTCATGGAGAGCATTGCGCATCACTTCAGCATTATGCAAAAAATACCAGAGGTTCTGCCGTATTTCCACTCCACCGCGTGTCGGCATAACAATGCCAGGACGGCACACATGGAGCACAGGGACAGACTCGCTGCCAAGTTGGACATTGTCTCAGCCCCAGCGGGTTGGACTTGGGCCTGTGCTTTTTCTTCGGCAGCGAATTTTTCCTCGGCCACTTGTGAATATGATTTGGACATTCTCCGCCGACACTTGCCTGTCTCGCATCCCGCGGCACACGGTCCTCTATTGCGGACTCTTCTTCCCCCTCTCTCCTGCCATCCCACGATATCTAGCGTCAGGGGTTGCTCAAATGTGGCTTTGCATGGACTCGGCCGGGGGGGGAGGGGTGTGAGAATGCGCAACGTTGAGTCGGTGGGGGTGCCGAGGCTACTGTACTTTGGCTAACTGAAGATCATTGACATGTCTGCAAATATTTGACAAATTCTTCGAGAGTAGCTGAATTCGTAGGGATTGGTTTTGTGTCCGCTCGGTTATTCGTATTAAAGGCTTAGGTGCAAAGCAAAGCGCAACAGGCAGCTTTTTTATGTGGTTGTCCAAAAGTCGCGGCAGCGAGGTAGTTAGTGGATATTGCCTGCCCAAGCACTCCAACCACCCGCAGCAAATATAGAAAACTTAATTTAGTTATAGTCATCTTTACCTCGTATTTTTTGCTACTTTTAACTTTTCTTTACTATAAAAGCCGTTCCCCATGATAAACAGCATCGTCCCCGAGCACACGGGAATGGCGTCCCGCACCGCCCGGCCTAAAGCTAAATTCGTATCCTCAATGGCAGGACTAGCTTGTTTCAAGCCGTGCCCTCGACCTTGATGATCTCCCTCCCTCCACTGAGAAATTTATGCTCGGCTGATCCGCCAAGAGGTTGAGTTCATACTACCCGTGGTGATCTGATGCTTCATACCGGGCTATTTTGGTCCATGTCGTGTATTGCCGAGGAGCCGTGTGAGACGGGTGCATTCAAGGCGCTCTCGCCATCTGTGTGATACGTGATACAGGGTAGGCAGCTTTCGGGTCAGGAAAGCATTGGTCATGACGCGCTCCGTCGGGATGCATTCAAGCATGTGTTTTGTAAACGTTGAGGTTCCGTCAAATGTTGCTGTCAAGTCGCACGAATATTACATTGATTATTGTGAACCGGTGAAGAGTTGCAGTTGACGATGAGTTACACACGATGACTGGTTGCCCCACCTCCATGATGGACGTGATCCAACGGCGTCAACCGTCGTCTATCAGTAGCCATCAAACAGCAGTCTTGGTCGACACCAGCGAACAAAAGGCCAAACATAATCTTGAGCATCAAATTGCGAACCACGAGAATATCGGTATAGAAGTGTAAGCGGCTTGAGAACCCATCTCCGAGTCGTACGAAACTCGCGAAAAATCTCATCTTCGATATCCTGCCACAATCATGGCGGTGCCGTTGGTATCAGCGCCCCAAATCGCGCGCGATGCTCACCTTCCAGCGCCATCCACCATCAAAGTCAAGAACCTGCACGCCACGATCCAGGGCCCGCAGGACGCATGGGGCCGACCTGACCGGCCGCAGCCCATTGCCATCACGGCCGCCGTGTCCCTCGACGCGCCGTTCAACGCATCTTCGGCCAGCGATACCGTCGCCGCGGATACCGTCCACTACGGGCTCCTCAGCAAGGCCATCCTGTCCATCCTCGCCGCGGCCGCGCCCGTCAAGAGCCTGCGACACCTGCTGGACACGACCTGGGTGCAAATGACGGGCGCGGACTCGCGCGGGCAGGGCGTCGAGGCGGACGAATCGTCGCTGCTGCAGGGGCAGGAGAGACAGCAGCAGCAGCAGCCGCCACCGCCGCCGCCGTTTCTGCACTTTGCGCAGCTACGGGCGCTGGAGATTTCGCTGCATCTGCCAAAGGCGACGCTGCTCGGGGATGGCGTCAGCTTGACGGTAACGGGCGGCTTTGAGCTGGTCGCGGCAGATGGCGGCAGCGGGCGGGTGAAACCGGTCATGCGTCAGGGCGCAGTCTCACTCAAGATTCACAGGCTCCGAGTTCCGACCCTGATTGGCGTGAATAGTAATGAGAGACTGGCGAAGCAGGTTGTGGTTGCGAGCGTGGAGATTGATAGGCTTGAAGACGATGCGGATGTCTACCCAGAACTGGAGCAGGTCGTGGTGACGGTAAGTCGCTTGCAATATAGTGCCTCGGACTTATTCTCGAGGGCATACTTTCCTAACACTGCTGCTAGGTCATGTCGGAGTCTTCGTACGAGACGCTCGAGGCTCTGGGGACTCAGATGACGGTGGTGATTGCCGCGCACCTGCATCGAAAGCACACGCCGCCTCGTGATGGCGCAGGTTGGAACATTAACATTTCGTTGGAGAAGCCGATTGCGGTGCCACTGGCAGACGCGGCATGCGTCGAGATGAGCACAAATACGGTTAACGTACCAATATGAGGATACAATGAATCTTGTTCAAATAAAATGGGTATTCTTTACATCTAAAATAAGGATATGGCCTCTGGAGGCATTCTGAATATAAATTGAAAAGATGGCATACAGCGGGCAAACTATAAAAACATTGAGAAAACGCCTAAAGCCTGTCCAAGATATGGAAAAAGAAGAAAATCTCGCTGTCTATGGTTTTCATGTCACATAAATACCGTAAAAAATCAAGTTAAAAAAAGAAGGATTCGCCCCTTAAAGAGCACATGCACGCAATGCTACGAGCAAAATAAACGACACCTGGTCTTTGTAATCGAGATCTTCGCGCTATACAGTGAGTTTGTTGCACTGGGGAATGTCGCCGTTGGTCACCTCACGTATAAAGTCGGGATCAGGGTCGAAGAGCATGACGTGAAAGTGCTCGACGGCATGGATGGACTTGAGAGCGGCCCAATTCTTGAACCACATGACCTGTCCGGGGTCAGTACACATTGCGCACTCACACAAAGGGAAACTGCGCAAAAGATGGGCGGCAAGATGCACAGCACAAGATGCAGAGAAAGGAGCAAGAAGTAAAGGGGGGGGGATAATAAGGGGAGGGCAGGCGACTTACATGATCTTTGGGCATCTTGGAGCGAAACGTCCTTGTGACATAGTCGTCAATCTCTGCGCGCGCCGTGTCGGTGAGGTCGCCGGTCGCCGGGTTGGCGACTAATTCAAACTTTGTCCAGACGACGAGGTGAATGATGCGCGAGTCGAGTCCGTACGGCCAGTCATTATAGAGGACCTTGTAGTCGTCCGGGTACTCAAACGGCCTGCCGCGGGGACGCACCGGCGCGGTCCAGCGCAGGCGCTCGTTGAGCACAAAGGCGGCAATGGTGCCGTGGCGCTGCGCGGTGAGATAGGAAAACTTCTTGTAGCGGCGCAGCTGTGAGGGCACGCGCTGAAAGCGCTCGAGGCGGTTGGTGGTGACGATGCGGGCGACCTCGGACCAGGGCAGGATCTCGTAGGCCGAGTCGGGCGTCGACACGCCGGCGAGGTCCTTGGGGTTGAGGCCGCGCAGGAACGCGGGGCAGTCGTCGGTGCGCTCCCGCTCCGGGACGTTGACGTGCCAGTAGGGAACGACGTCGAGGGAGCCCATGGTTTGCTGTGGTGTGGTTGGTGGAGGGGATTCGTGGAATGTGGCGTTGCTTTTTTTTTTTATTTCTTTTTTTTTTTTGGTTCTTTTTCGTCGCGATTTTGTTTCTTGTCGTTGGTCTAGGAAAAACGTCAAAGAACCTTGATCCGATTATCTTGGTCGAAAGGTGCGCAACAGATTTTATAACACAGTGTAGGTTTTAAAGCGTACTGGCGGAGGCGCCGGCGTGGCGGGACTGCCTATTTCGTAGACGGCCAACAGGCGAAGCGGGTTGGCTCTGGGGGTTGGAAGGGCAAGGATGGCCAGCAGCAATTCTTATTCGGAAAAAAAAGATGATGAAAGGAAAGAGAGTTTTAGTACTGTTGAAATTAAAAAGAAGGAGGGAAAAGAAGAGGCAAAAAGCCAGAGTTGGGAGTCAGGTCCATCTTATCCAGTGTCTAGGTCCACGATGTAAAAGGCAAAATGCTTACTGGTCAGGCGGGGTCGGAGCATGCCTTACAAAACGGGCATAACACAGGGCGTTGCAATGGATGGTGAAATGCTGCGATGGAGTCGAGTCATGATTGCTGATTCCCATTTGCGCCGGCCGCAAGACCAAACAAAAGTCTGTTTCGCAGTAACTAATGAGGTCGGCGGGCGGCGCTCCATGGACCGGAGGTGCGGAGCCAAAGGCCGGGCGGATGCAACGTTGTGGTCAGGCTGGGGAAGCTCTGGAATGGATGGACAGATGGATGGATGGTGTGGGGGGCAGAATATGGCAAGACGATGGCGAAAAAGATTGGCCGAGAACAAACCTAGTTGGAAACTAATAAGCTCTGGTTTGCACCGCAAGAGCGTTTGTACTGACGCGATTGAGAGGAAAGGTCAAGTGCCTTTCCGTCTCGCTGCGTAGGTTCCGGCGCCGGCCGGGCCCCAAGGGGAGGGAGGCAGGATGGGTGTCATGAAAGGCAACGGGAACCCTTTTGGCGGGCGTTTTCGATAAAGTCTTTGGGGCTCGTTAGTCGAAACTGTATTACAACGCCGCACCACGCCAGTCTCGACCTGCATCAGTGGCGGACAGTCACAGACTGAATAGCATCATGTGTATTTTGTTGCTTATTATGACACCACCAACGGTCATGTGCCCGTGGGGTAGCTTGCTCAACTTTTTCTGCCAGCAAACGTGGTCACTCTCACAGCAGGTCCGTAGAGCTCTTCAGGCTTGCCTCGGAGTTGCCTATTTAGTGTAGAGACTTTTACCTAGGCAATAAGCAAGTCAATAAGAACTGGTTGACACGCAGGCGCGGGCATGTTTGGGCCCAATCTGCAAGACAGCGGCTTTCACGCACGCAAATGGCGTTCTTGTTGGCACTGGCCCAGGCGTCGCAGTGCTTGGCCAAGGTCAGACCCACGTGTAGGTCAGGCAAAGAGCCGACTCGCTGGGCACTTTGGGGAGTAATAATACAAGAACGCTTTTTTGATGAGAAGTGTCTTTGGTCAAAGGGGTGGTTGATGATTGAATAGTGACGTTTTCTGTGGTACGTGGAACAGACTGCTCAACAAGGTTGGCATTTTGATTGTCGCGAAAGAGTTTTTCGTCTAGACAAAGAAAAAAAAAACCTCTATTCAGCTCCCCAACGTGAGCTATCGTGCATGGCTAGCGCTTGTGTTATCGCATACTGCTAGTCTTGGCAGATGCCCATTATCAGGCACGGATCTTGAATGAGCGTTTTCGAGAACTGCTGTGGTGGGCTCGACGAGTGGCTGCAAATGGTTGGGACGACTGGCAGACGAAGGATCTACGCGCCGTACAAGGAAAATTGGGATGAATTTGAAAATGATTGGAATCAAGTTTGGTACTTGGTGGCTGGACAGAGATGGTGAAGCAAGTGCTGAGCATGTCCAGCTGAATACCCTGGTAAATTTCCGTAGAGGCAGGACCTAAACAACGACAAACCAGTCTATCTTGCCGCAGGAGAAGCCTGAGAATGATTAGGTTGGAAAGAGTTTTCTAGATGGCGGCCAAAGGCAAAGCTGGTTATCTAAATTGGTTAGCATGAACGGCCATCGACAGGCTACAGCGCATCTAGCGCCGGCCTACTCCGCTACTGCAGCGGGGAGAACAATGCGCTGTTTTTCTTCCAAAACTGAGATGGCTTAATTGTTTTGCAACGCTAACCATGCCCGTAAGGGAGTTATTAGATATCACTTTGACGAAAGAATTTTTCGTGCCTTGATTATGCAAAGCTTGCTGCAAGCCACCCATTCATTGTCTTTAGCTTGTGCTCAACGTTGCGCCCCAAGGTTGGCAAAGGGCAACAATTCTTCTGTTGGGGATGATGAGGCAATTGAAGCTGATATTGCCCATTTTCGAGATGCAAACCCCTTCTTACTATCATGCCTAATCAAATAGGCCAGCCGGGCAGTGCAGACATGGGATGTAACTGTAATTAGACGTCGGGTTATTATTGGAAAATTTGACAAGGTATCCCGTGGCAGGGGGTGATATTGGCTGCTGATTGATATTCGTTGTAGCCAGCTCTCAGCCTCTCAATCATGAAGCGGCTCGCAATGGTAAATGGTGTACGCCGTTACTAGTAAACGCATATCGCCACCACCAAAGTCCAATTCAGCCCTCGTTTTCCCCGCCCTGCACACGCAACATCCCATCTCTTCAAATCTCTCGCATTTAAATATTTAACTACAACATCTTCCCCCTTTATATCCTCTGCCCGCGCCTCGTAAATCAAAACCAAAAACCAGGGCTACGCTGCCGCCTCATTTGCTGCTAACAGGGGAAGCTCCAACCACCCCGCTGCCCTCATCGAACTAGCCCCGCCTCTGGTCGCCCCTTTCGTTGCTCTTGTTTCTTTGCCATTACAACCTCGTTCATCTTTGTTTCTTATTTCAACCAACCTTGCTGCCGCCTGCGCTCGACTCTCCCTCCTCCTCTCTTTTGCTTTCTCCTCCATCGATTTGCACCGGACCTCGCTCCTCGACCGAATCGATCCCGTTTGCACACTGTCGTACTATCAACGCTTCTCCATCATGGCGGAAGCTATCAAGAGTGCTCTCCCCTCCCACCTCCGTCCCACCGCCGGCAAGGATGAGGAGAACAATGGCTTCGAGAAGCGCCACCACGGCAAGACTCGCAGCCACATGGTAAGTTGTCCTCCTCCGTAATTCACAACCCCCCGAGTCTCCTTGTCACTGCACCCGCCGCTCTGGCGCCGTCGCTAGCTTGCCGACCGCTGCCCTAGCCGCCGGTAGCCTCACTGGCCAAATGACGGCACTCTTTCCGAGGTCGCACCTCGATGTCACTGGAGGGCAGTCCTTGGCTCACGCGAGAGCAAGCTGCGCCACCTTGGTCGTATCCCTTTCCTCTATGCCTCTTCGCTCGCTCGCTCGTCTCCATATCACTCGCTATAATTCTTGAATCATGGAACAACAAGTAACCAAGCTTCCTCAGGCCTTCGAGAACACCTCTACCAACGTTGCCGCTGCCCAGATGCGCAATGCCCTCACAAACCTTGCCGAGACGGTCGAGGACCCCAAACAAAAGAAGGTAGTGTTCAATTTGTCCCTGCATCCTCGAGTAACCGCCCTGTGCTGATCAGCCTCAGCTCTTCGAAACTGAGATGGACAATTTCTTTGCCCTCTTTCGCCGCTACCTAAACGACAAGGCCAAGGGTAACGCTGTGTAAGTAACACCTTTGCGTTTTCCAACCCCCCATCTCGAATCTAACAATGTCTAGTGATTGGGAACGCATCCGCCCCCCTGCCGCTGGCCAGGTTGTCGACTATGAGGACCTCGCCAACTCCGAGTCGGTCCAATTTCTCAATAAGCTTGCAGTCCTCAAGCTCAATGGTGGTCTCGGTACCTCGATGGGCTGTGTAGGTCCCAAGTCCGTCATCGAGGTTCGTGATGGCATGTCCTTCCTTGACCTGTCCGTCCGTCAGATCGAGTACCTTAACCGCACATACGATGTCAACGTTCCCTTTCTCCTCATGAACTCATTCAACACCAACGACGATACCGCGGCCATTATCAAAAAGTACGAGGGCCACAATGTCGACATCCTCACATTCAACCAGTCTCGCTACCCCAGAATTTTCAAGGACTCTCAGCTCCCTGTCCCTAGCAACTACAACTCGTCCATTAGCGAGTGGTACCCACCGGGCCACGGTGACGTCTTTGAATCTCTGTACAACTCTGGAATTCTCGACCAGCTTCTCGAGCGCGGTATCGAAATCATCTTCCTCTCCAATGTTGACAATCTGGGTGCTGTTGTTGACCTGCGCATCCTCCAGCACATGATGGAGACCAAGGCTGAGTACATTATGGAACTCACCAACAAGACAAAGGCCGACGTCAAGGGTGGTACCATTATCGACTATGAGGGCTCGGTCCGTCTGCTTGAAATCGCCCAGGTCCCCAAGGAGCACGTAAACGACTTCAAGTCCATCAAGAAGTTCAAGTACTTCAACACCAACAACATCTGGCTCAACCTCCGTGCCATCAAGCGCGTTGTCGAAAACGACGAGCTCGAGATGGAGATTATCCCCAACGCCAAGACCATCCCCGGCGACAAGAAGGGCGAGTCTGATATCTCCATTATGCAGCTCGAGACGGCTGTCGGTGCCGCCATTCGCCACTTCAACAATGCTCACGGTGTCAATGTCCCCCGTCGCCGCTTCCTTCCCGTCAAGACGTGCTCCGACCTTATGCTGGTCAAGTCGGATCTTTACACTCTCAAGCACGGCCAGCTTCAGATGAGCGCCAACCGCTTCGGCGACGCTCCTCTTATCAAGCTAGGCAGTGACTTCAAGAAGGTGTCAGATTTCCAAAAGCATATTCCTTCCATCCCCAAGGTCCTCGAGCTGGATCACCTCACAATTACTGGTGCTGTGAACCTGGGCCGTGGTGTCACCCTCAAGGGCACCGTCATCATTGTCGCCACCGAGGGCAGCACCATTGATATCCCTCCTGGCTCCATTCTCGAGAACGTTGTCGTCCAGGGTTCGCTCCGCTTACTCGAGCATTAAGCGTTTGCTGATTGTTTTGGCTTCACAAAGGAAAAAAAAATAAGGAAGCATGTCTTGATAGTATTAGGCGGGAGCTTGCCTGCTCAACGCGCGATGCCGAGACTGTAACTCATTTACAAATTCAATGTTAGCTTATGTCAGCGTTGGCAGATGGATTGAACTAGGTGAAGGCATGCCATCATTTAGTGATGCTGAGGAGATGATTCTATTTCTCATAAGCCGGGTGATTTGCGAGGCGAGAGACTCGAGCACAGTATTGTATTTAATATGTCCATGATACGAATGGTACGCTATTTGTTGTATCCAACGAAGGTCTCTGTCGCGCCAAGTTGTCGATGAAGCAAGCTATTTTCAGCCGGCATGTGCAGCGGCAGTTGAGCTCTAAATAAAAGCTCTTACCACGGCCGTTGTTGTCAAAGCGTGCGTCCGCACTGATTGCCGTCTGAATAATGTGCTACGGATACAGCGTCGCAGACTTCCCCTGTCTGCTTTGAAACGTTTATTGCACATCTCTTGCAACAAGGGAAATTCGACACTGTTCCAGAGCAGTAGGAAAAGTATTGATAGGCGCCGACTCGTAGGCGCTCTACTCTGTAGGTACAGCCCCCTTTTAGTTGTGTTTTAGTGGCCTCCCACCTCCCTCTGCAGATGCAGCATGCGGGTGGCCAAGACAATTGGAGTCATGTTCATCATATCTCTGATTAGCTGACCACCGCTTGCTGCCTCACCTTTGACCTTTATTATCCCCTTCTTCTTCTTCTTCTTCTTCTTCTTCTTCTTCTTCTTCTTCTTCGCTTTAATCATCGCCCTTCTTCAATACCCGTCTTTATCACGAATCTTTGGCTTCGCATTTCGATTCACCAGACGGATTGTTACGCTGCTTCCTTACGCCAAACGACCAAGCGGGCACAACGCAACAAGCAAGGATCAGAGGGATCTGCAGCCCGCCCACCAAGAGACGTCAACCCGCGCATCCCCCTTAGATAACCGGACGAAAAGTGAACAATCACCATGATGCACCAATTGCTTGTCCGGCGGCCGCTGTGGACCATCGTGGCAATTTTCCTCGCACTCGTCTTCTTCTTCACATGGACCAGCAACGCGCGTCTGGGCAGCCCCAGCCTTGCGCGCCGTGGTACCGACGCGGGGCTCGACAGCATCAATAATGCGACACTAGGGGTAGGGAGACACTTTGCGCATTGAAGCAAGCCTGATCTTCGTATTGACACATGGTCTACGCACAGTTTGAAAAGATTTTCGTTGTGGGCTTGCCTGAAAGAACCGATCGTCGCGACGGTTTCAGGCTTCAGGCGGACCTGAGCAATCTCAGAATCGAATTCATTGACGGCGTCAAGGGTGACCAGATTGCGAACAAGGCAATTCCTGTGGACGAACAAGGCATCAAAATCAAGCCGGCTGAATTGGGCTGCTGGCGAGGCCACATGAACGCCATTGGCGAGTAAGTAACCAACTTTGGCCGCTCAAGCGGCTGTCTGCCCGGGACAGATTGCTGACCAGGCGCAAAGGATGATTCGCCAGAACCTGTCTTCTGTACTCATCCTCGAGGATGACGCCGATTGGGACGTCCGCATCCACCAACAGCTCCGCGATTTTGCGCTGTCGACGCGCGCTCTTATCCAGCCACTTGCAGGCTCGTCGCCCAGCTCGCCGTCCTACGCCGATCCCACATTCCTTGACCCTATCCAGCCCGACCCCCGCGAGATTTCCTTTGATAGCCTTCCAAATACCGCTCTCCCACACAAATCACCCTACGGCGACGACTGGGACCTCCTCTGGGTCGGCAATTGCGGTCTGCACTTTCCTTTTCCAAAGTCCACGACCATTCCCAAGGGACGCGTCATACACCGCGGCGATGAGACGGTGGCGCCAAAGAAAAACCTATGGTCCATTAACAGACCGTTTACGTTGAAGGAAGAATACCCAGAGCACACGCGCGCCATCTCGCACGCGCAGGAGGGCGTCTGCACGCTGGGATATGCGCTGAGCCACCGCGGCGCGCGGCGCATCATGCAGGAAATTGCGCTCAAGCCTGTGACGGATGCCTACGACATTCTGCTGCGCTTCTTTTGCGAGGGCACGCGCGGCAGGAAGAAGGGACTGTGCCTTGCGCCGCAACCACCTTACTTCCACCATCATAGGCCTGCTGGGCCAATGTCTGCCATGAGCGACATTGGCGATCATGAGGGCGACTTTAGAAAGGACCCCATGACCGACATGGTCCGCTGGAGTGTGCGATTGAACTCTGATCGAATCATTGATGGGCGCACGGATTTTGTCGAGCAGTATCCCGATGAACTGTGATGGGCGAGCGCTGCGCATTCTCGAGATATCTTTTCTTCAAGTTATTTTTCTTAAAACTAATTTTACCTTTGTTCTCAAGTCATTGTATATTTCGGGTGGCTTGGGTTGTACATAGTATATCAGCATGATTTTGGCGTGTTGCTGCTGTCAATGTCGAAATCGTTTGCATATGGTTTCTCGATAGGCCTTGGCTGCATTCAGTCGTGGTTGGGACAGAAATCGAATATGTCTTTTTTCTTTGACGAAGCACTCTTGGCTTATCACCTTCAACCAATGGTCCAACTCGGAGAACTGAGTTCAGCAACTGGCTTCGGCTGCGTTGCTTGCCCAGGCGGCGAATGGGGCAGAGCATCGGAAGAGGAAACCGAGCCAATCTCTTGACCAGCGGTGAAGCAACATCGCGCTTGTCTGCAGCACGTCTGGCTCTGCGCCTCGTGGTTGTTTTGACTCATGTGACGGGGATTGTCAGCATTTTGATCATCGTTGGCGCATGGAAGGCAGGAACTGCAGAACCTCAATAGTGCACAAGCAAGACTTGATTCGAGACAGCCATGGGTGGACAGGAGCAGTACAAGCCGTGGGTGGTCGCGGGCACTCGATAATGCTTGTTCCTGTCTGCAGAGAAGAATGCTGCATGGCGAGCGTTGCAGGATGGACAGGTGCAAGTTGTGGCCACGATCTGGACCATGGCGTCCCTGACACCGACGTTTTGCCTTTCTCCGTTTATAGCTGCCTGGCCAAGACGTTGTACCCATCAAGTTTCGGCATACGCTGCTTTTCTGTTCTTGATTCTCGAGGAACGTCGAGGAACTGACTACCTAGTCAAATAGAATGGCACTTACGCCCCCAAGGCCACTTGCCTTCTTTTTCAAAGGTCTACTACCTAGTATTGCCCTCTTTTACAAAGGTCTGCCAGTAGCTATGTATGCCTTTCTCCATCATCTGTCTTCATGTCTACTTGACTTGATTTTTATCTCCACCCAACACCTTCGCATTTTCAGTACTGCTATTCATATACACAAACTGTAAGTCTCCTACATCGCACCGCATCGCATCGTGACATCGTGTCGCCGGATGGTGTTTTGTCCGCCGCCACGCAAACACTCCGATACAAACAAGTCGCCGCCTCGAGCCAACTCATTCCAAACAAGAGCTCGCTACTTACCATCTAATAATCCTCTTCCCAGTTGCTCGACAGCTTACCACACATTTGACTCGTCAACATGAAGTTCACTGCTGCTACCATTGCTGCCGTCGTGGCCGCTGGTGCCTTTGCCCAGCCCGAGTTTACCAACAGCGAAATCAACCCTCAGGAGGGCCAGCCCTTTACCCTTAGGTTCAATGGCTGCGATAATGGATGCACCATCAGTCTTCAGACCGGCCCCAGCCCCATGTCTCTCTCGGACATCCACACTTTGACCAGTATGTTGTTCGGCGAAGCAGCTATGCAAACGGCAACATGGGCCTTTGCATCCTTATGCTAATACTTGATTGCAGCTGATGCTGCTGGTGGCTCTTTTGATGTCACCCTTAGCGGCCTCGACACAGGCATCTACAACTTCAAGATTGCCGACAACAGCGACGGCTCGTGCAATTACAGCATTCCGTTCTTCTACGTCGGCGCTAGAGTCACCTCATCCGACTCCTCTGGCGGCCCCTCGACTACTCATGTATATGACGCTTCGTCCAGCTGTTGCTCCAATCCCGACTCGACCGCTTCCATACACGTCTCTCCTACTGCCTTCGTCAGCTCCACCCGCTCTTCTCGTGAGTCTTTCTGGAAATTATTTACACTACTTTGGCTACTGACCAGCCCTGTAGGACCAAACAGCAGCACCTATACTGAAACTAGCAGCGCTGTACCTCACAAAGCTGGTGCCGCTGCTGGCTTTTCTCCCTTTGGTGCCATAGGTGCTGGTGTTGCTGGTCTACTCCTTGTACGATAAAACGGATACGAATCGGCGCGTTGGAAATGCCTGCTGGGCTGCAATTCGGATCTGTTTAGTTTTGGTGTGAATTTCTCACGCAATGATCGGTTTGGGATCCGCAAGTCATATGAAGGGTTGACTGTGGTGCACCATGGACCACAGCTATCGCGTCCTAAGTGAAATTCTAGAGTTTCTTCAAGGCTCTTCTGATTACAACTTTCCTAGAGCGACAATAAAATTATCTTGGCATTTTGCACCTGCAAATGAGATGATGGCGTACGTAAAATGTGTAGCCACAAACAACCCTAATAGTACTGCTTGTTGTACATGCAGGTGGGCAACTGGGCTAGAAGGTTGCAACAAAAGCTACTGGTAGGCGGGAAGCACCAATTATCGAAGGCAAGAGGGTATTATACAGCCAACGACCAATTGAATATAGCATAGCGAGAGCTGGAAAATTGAACGATTTTATAGAAGAATATATTAAGGAAAAATATATGATTGTCATTGGCTATTTTACGTCGGCCATGCTGTGTGTATGGAATCAATTGTGGCTGACAAACCATGTGGCGCAACTCTCAACTCAAATGTGGCGCTCCACGAAGCTCCAAGCTTCCTTCAACCTCTCCTCCATACAACAGCTGCGCATCAAACACAGCAGAACCCACGTCTAGCGAACAATTCACCAATTCTACACAAATCACCAAGAGTCTTTCCCGTCATCGCTTTTTTTCTTCTTTCTCAACACAGCGACACACACACACACACACACACACACACCCTCGCGCCGCCGTGCCGCCGCGCCGAAACACACACGACCATGGCGACGACGGAAACGACCACGGCCGCGACCGTCTCCGGGGGCCCTGCCGCCACGGTGCTCAACCACACAGTCAAGCCCTACAGCTTTACCTTTTCGCTCTTTCTGCGCGAGGCGTACCAGGTCGGGTTGCCGGCCGACCGACCCATCTGCAAGGCGTACCAGACGGGCAGCTGCCCCAACGGGACGCGCTGCACGGAGCGGCACGTCACCGACGGGCGGACGCCGTCGTCGTCGTCGCACCCTACGGGCGGGCTCAACTCGCTCGTCTGCAAGCACTGGCTGCGGGGCCTGTGCAAAAAGGGCATCCCCTGCGAGTTTCTGCACGAGTACAACCTGCGCCGCATGCCCGAGTGCAACTTTTTCATGCGCAACGGCTACTGCTCCAACGGCGAGGAGTGCCTGTACCTGCACGTCGACCCGCTGTCCAAGCTGCCGCCGTGTCCGCACTACGACATGGGCTTTTGCCCGCTGGGCCCCGTCTGCGCAAAAAAACACGTCCGTCGCAGGCTCTGCCCGCTGTACCTCGCCGGGTTCTGTCCAGACGGGCCCGAGTGCCGCCGCGGGTCGCACCCGAAGTGGTCGACGACGCTGGAGCGGCCGACGGTGAAGCCGGAGCCCAAGACGGAGGAGGAGCTGCGCGCGGAGATGGAGCTGCTGCAGCAGCAGCACCAGGCGCAGTTTGGGCACGACGACGGCGATAGGCAGAGGGACAACAAGGATGACCGCTTTGGTGGTCGTCATGGCGGGAGAGGTGGTGGAAGGGGTGGCTGGAGAGGACGGGGCGGCGGTCGTGGACACTTTAGAGGTAGAGGCGGGTATTGAGTGTTTTGATGATATTGTACGAGTATGGGAACATTTGCGTTGGGGGGGGGGGCGGAACAATACAAGGATTTATGATACCCGCAGGCGGACAACAAGTAGACCTGCCAGGTCGTAACAAGACGTTAAAGCTATTTTCTGAGAAAAGTCTTTTTGATAGTAATATCATGATTGGAATTTCGAATTCTTCAAATATGCACAACAGAGTCGTGAAGTCGTCTATGTAACAATTAATTTGCGCAGGTTTATCCTACTGATACACGGCACATGTGTGCCTAGCTTTGGCGCAGCTTCTTCAACTGTTCACGCACCAGCTTCTTTGGTGGGCGTCCAGAGATTGCTGTCTCTTTCCGACGTCCAGGCGTTAATCTCTGACGGTACCGCAATGAATTCATTGCTGCCCGTGTCACCGTCTTCGCTGGGCGTACGAGAAGACCCCTCCTCGCTAGCCTTCCACGTAGACAGCTCATCGACGCGGCGAATGCCCATCAGCCACGAAACAAGTCCGCGTGGAGCCCAACGGCCGACAAAGCCGTAAACGCTGGATCCAAGACCTATACGCACCGTGTCGCTAATGATGGAGCCATCAATGACGTCAAACACAGAGTTGTGCAAGCGGCGCAGCGAGCTTCCCTTGAAACCACGAATGCGCGCGCCGGAAACGGCTGAGCTCGTCTGTGCAACAAAGTTGCGCGCGTAGACATGTCTGGCACCGTCAGGCCAGACGAGCGTCTCCTGGGGCTGGCCGGTCGTGTGTTGGCCCTGGCCAATGGCCAGATTTCGGGCAGGGACAAAGCCGGCAAAGTCAAAGGTTCCCAACTGCATGTGCGTCACGGGAATATCAAGAGGTCGCAGCTCGGCTGTCAGAACCTCCGTAAAGGCTGAAAGCGCAGAACAGACGGTAGCTTCGGGGGCGTGAAACGGAGGGTTGATGGACGAGATGATGGAGGGCGTCAAGACCATGACCTTGGGCGGCACCCATTTCTCGCCAATGGGCTGAAGTCGGGAAGTAAGTAGCGGGAGAAAAGCCTGAATGGTGAGGATTGGGTGAAGGAGATGGGTGTTGAATAGGTCAGCGAAGCTCGAGGGCGGTATCGTCGCAATCGGCGAGGTCTGGTAATGGAGGCTCGGGATGAGAATGACGGATCGCAGAGTTAGCTGGTTTGGCTTAATTTGAGGACCTGGAGCATGCGGTGACCGGAGGTACGCCGCAAATTTCTCGATGGCAGATCCGGCACTAGGAGGCTGCAGTTCAGGTTAGCATCGGCCTCGGAGCCAATCGCGCGCGGTACATGGCCTATACTCACATTCGTTGTGTCAATCTTCAAGGGGCTGATGTCTTGACGCGCGTAGGATTGCACCATTTTCTCATCCTCCGGCGCATCGCAGACGACGTATACGATGAAGCCCCGTCTCTCCATATCCAGTGAAAGGGACTTGGTCAGGGGCAGCGTGGGCGAGCCGGCAATGACGACGACTTCGGTCCGCCCGCCATTCCTAGCACGCTTGGCGCGGCGCGTTTTGCGCATGGACCTGGATTTCTGGAAGCCCTTGAAGACGACAGTACCGCAGATAACGACAATGACACCCGTGAGGATCTTGTGTTTTGAGACCCAATCTTGAGCCTGCTCCCATGTTGACACGGACACCACGGCGGCGGGCACCTTTACTGGTGGCGCGGGCCTCACCGAGTCAGGAATCCACGTCTGGGAGCTCAAGGCATCACGAACGGCGTCGGCGGCGCGGTCGACGCCTTTGTCTATAATCTCGGCCGCATTGTTGGTATATTGCCGGAACTGCACAGGAATCTTTCCCAGCTGCAAGGTCGTATGCGTCAGTGAAAAGCGGTTGCGGACGTCGACTTGAAGCATGAAGACGACTTACCAGGTCTATAAATTGCTGCTCGTCCACCGGCATGATGATCAAGATGGCCGTTGCATGTGCGATGGGATGAAAGAGGAGTCGAGTGACGTTATTCTACTTTTTTTCGGCCCAAAACGGTGCCTTGTTTGGCTCCTGGCGTTGGTGGGGCATTCCACTGCACCTAGCGCCACAGCATGTCAACGGCCATGTGCCACACGGCTCCTGGC
Source organism: Aschersonia sp. MBC 622 (assembly GCA_030782805.1). Lineage (NCBI taxonomy): Eukaryota > Fungi > Ascomycota > Sordariomycetes > Hypocreales > Clavicipitaceae > Aschersonia > Aschersonia sp. MBC 622. The sequence goes on from JARJPL010000500.1 coordinate 53,174, forward strand.
CCATGAGGCATGCTCACGTGTTTTGAAAAGCCGTCCGTCTAAAACGTTGAAACGCGTTGTTTTTAAAAGTCGAAGGAATGCTTCCTATTGGTAAGTAGTTATCAAATTCATTTTCCCGGCTCACAGGTGTTGCTATTCATAGCCGGTGGTCATGTTCAGTCTGCTGAATAATTCAAACTCTGTAGTTTGGCAATGAACTAATCAATCAATTGCAACAATGCTGTGTAGAAGAGCTGTACTAGGGAACTATCACCCTTATAGCAATCGAGCCGGCTGAATTTGACAACATGACCGCACAACATGCTTCACCAACAGAACTCCAGAATTGCGCAAAATTAAAAGGCATTGAAATAGGTAGCCTGTTGCAGGGTAGTCCAAGGGAGGTCGGAGACAGTATCGAAACGAGGGCTGCATGAACATTTGAAGCTCCAGCGTAAAGCTCGGCGTAGCTGTCCAAGACAATCCGAGCATGACGTGCGCAACCAGACAAATCGGAAATCCAGGCACTGCCGAATGACTGCATGAACAGGATCGATCACGGAAAAATAGTGGCATTCAAAGGAATTCGTCCTGCCGTCTCGGCTAGGTTAGCACGCAGTTGACTAAATACGCTGATTGGCCTGCCATCGGCCTTGAAACAAAACCCCCAAAGCCCCCCCAGAATCACCCCGCCGTGCCCGCCACCTTCAGCGCATCAAAGGCCCCGTTTCCCCAACTGGTCCCTAAAGTCATCCACTCACAGCGCGGTGGCGCTTGCGGGGGAGCAGCTGACAGGGCCGGTTCGGTGGTTATTAGTGACGGCTTCACAGGCTCGGAGCACCCCACCAAACCCGCGCGTCCCGGAGCGAGACCAACGTTCTTAGCAGCATCCTCCATGAGGCAGCAAGTCGGGTTGGCAGGACACTCCTTACCTGGATTACCCAAAATCTCGTGACCCGAGCCGGACATTTTTTATGAGCATCTAAACTGACTTAAAATCTCCTTCAGTCTATGTTTGAAATACCTTCTTCTTATCTCTTTTTCCAAGGTTGACAGCAGTCCATTGCGCCAGAGACAACCCCTCTTATGATGAGCTTGATGGACTACCTCCAGCACAGGCGTGACTGGTATGTCTGCCGCTTCACGATTTCTGTCTTCTCCCGCTCTAACGTTTGGTAAATCCATAGCCGCACCAAGCAAGAAGAACGGGCGACCCGGATCCGCGCCCTCCAGTCCTATCATGGCCCTTTCAGCTTCCTAGACAAGGACATTGTCAACAAGCCAATCCAGGCACTGGTCAAGGAGGTTCACCAAGATCCCAGCAAAGCCACGCAGATCCTCAAAACCTATGGCAAGGTTGCCCTCAAGGCTCAAGAAAAGACCAACTGTGTTACAGAAATTCTCCTCGACTCTGCTGAGAAGTGGGTGACGGATGGCTCAATCAACCTCAAGGGTCCCTTGGCCGGGATCCCCGTCAGCTTAAAGGACACGGTAGACGTCACTGGCTATGACAGCACCGTCGGATACAGCCGTTTTGTCGGCATGAAGAGCGCCGACGGCCCTACCGTGCGCATACTAAAGGACGCCGGCGCCGTTCCCTACGTCAAGACCAACGTTCCCATCACTCTCCTCAGCTTCGAGTCCGCCAACGACGTCTGGGGCACATCCACGAACCCTTACAACAAAAACTATACACCCGGCGGTTCCACTGGTGGTGAAGGCGCGCTGCTGGCGCTCGGCGGCAGGATCGGTGTCGGCAGTGATGTTGCCGGCAGTGTCCGCTGTCCCGCGCACTTTTCTGGCATCTACTCTCTCAAGTGCTCGACCGGCCGCTGGATGAAGCTGGGCACGCGCACCAGCATGCCCGGCCAGGATGGCATACCTGCCGTGTACAGCCCCATGGCCCGCACTCTCAACGATCTCACGTACTTTACGCGCTCCGTTATCCAGATGAAGCCCTGGGAGTACGACTACTCTGTCCACCCCATTCCATGGAGATCTGACGTTGAGGAAGCCTACTCGGAAAAGAAGCAGCTCCGTGTGGGGGTCATGCGCACTGATGGTGTCGTTGACCCTAGCCCTGCTTGCGCTCGCGCTCTCGAGATGACAGTCAGGGCTCTCCGTGTCGAGGGCCATGAAATCATAGACAACATTACGCCTCCCGAGCCCTACGAGGCTCTGCAGATTGCTTCACAGTTGCTCGACGCCGATGGTGTCCAGACGGCCATGTCATTTTTTCGCACCGGCGAGGGCAACGATCGCGGCGTAGCCCAGATGCGATCCTACTATAACCTCCCCCGTGTCTTTAAATATGCGCACTATCTCTGGGTCCGATATGTCCGCCGTGATCCTGTCTGGGCCGGTATCCTCCGCAACTGGCACCCCAAAACAACCTACCAGTACTGGCAGCTGATTGCCAAGCGCGAGGCATACAAGCGCAGATGGTTTGACTTTTGGGAAGAAAAGGGCTTTGATTTTATCGTCGCTCCTCCGAATGCCACCCCTGCTGTTCCTCACGGCGGCATGCACGACGCTTGCAGCAGTTGCGGCTACACATTCCTCTTCAACCTGGTTCGTTTTTTTCCATGATGCAAAAGCATAATCAAAAAGTGCAAATTTTTTTTGCTAATAATCATCAGCTTGATTACACTGCTGGTGTTATTCCTGTAACGCACGTTGACAAGGAAAAGGACCAGTTGCCCAAGGGCTTCAACGTCTGCAGCCTCAACGGCGTGGCCCGCGGCGCATACAGACACTACAACGCCGATGACATGCATGGCCTTCCCGTCGGCGTTCAGGTGATTGGACGCAGACTGGAGGAAGAAAAAGTGCTTACCTTGATGAAGAGAGTAGAGGATGCGCTTGGCGACGACAAGTTCAAGCTGCTGGAGCTAGACTAGGACAGCAGCGTTGAGCATAAATTTGACCACTGAACGATATCCTGGCCAATACAGCCACAACTACAACCTCTTTGCATCGTAGCAGAATCCTTGACACATTCAATCTGTGGACTCTGGACTCTGTGACGTAAATCGACATGTCCGTAGAAAATTCGCGCCTGGGAATCCTTGACCTATGGCTAGAAGAGGCTCCGATCTCGGCGACCGACAAGTTCGATGCCCGCATTATATAGTAAGCTATAACAGCGCTTTTCTCCTGTGCATCTGCAAGAAACCAGTGCCAAACGTTGTTTCATTAAGATATCCCAAAGGTCCCATTTCAATATACCAGTTTATTCTCACTATTTGATTGAATTTTGTTGACAGAAATGGCTGAGCAAGGCAAGGATCACTGGCATTCTGGTGTAAGTGGCACACCAAGGGCTTTCAACCCCGCAAATACCAACCAACCAACCTCTTTCTCTAACTTTGACGGTCATGCCAGGACTACCAGCACTCGGCATCATTCGTACCCAAGTTGGCGGGCAAGGTGACTCAATGGCTTGATTTACAAAAAGACGATGTTGTACTCGATATTGGCTGCGGCGGTAAGTCTCACTGGCGGGCGACTTTACGAGCGGAAATGAGGGAGCTAATTTACGTCCTTTCCCATAACCATACGACCAGATGGCATCTTGAACCTAGAGTTTGCCAAGGTGCTGTCCCAAGGCAAAGGAACTATTCACGGCATCGACAGCTCAGCAGCCATGATCGACGCCGCCAAAGATTTGTGCAAAGAGCACCCCAACGCGACCTTTGAAGGCATGTATCAGCACAACCCCCCGGGAGCCATCACTCAAGGCGAGTAGCTGACTAAACCACCACCAGTCCTCGACGCAACCAAGATGCAGAGCAAGCCCGAGCTGCAAAGAGCAACATTCACCAAGGTCTTTTCCAACGCCGCCATGCATTGGATCCTGCGCCCCGCCGCCGCGCGCCAGCCCTTTTTCGCCGCCGTCCACGCCGCGCTCGCGCCCGGCGGCGTCTTCGCCTTTGAGATGGGCGGCCTCGGCAACGTCAAGGAGATGGCGGCCGCACTGCTGGTAGCGTGCGCTCGGCGCGCGCCTGGCGGGCTCCCGGCCGTCGTCGATCGGCACTACCCGTGGTTCTTCCCCGACGAGGCGTGGGCGACGGCGGCGCTCGAGAGGGCCGGGTTCCGTGTAGACCGCGTGGAGCGCGAGTGGCGGCCGACGAAGGCGGATAAGGGGGGCGTGGAGGGATGGATCAGGCTGTTTGGGAGCATGATTCTGGAGAGCGTGCCAGAGGGCGAGCAGCGGGAGGATGCGGTGAGGGAGGCGGCGGAGGCGCTGCGGGTGGTGTGTGATGATGGCGAGGGAGGGGAGATGATTTCGTATGTTCGTCTGAGAGCGCTGGCGACCAAGGTATGATGGTATTGCAAAACCGTCGCAGTTAGACGTGTATGAGGTTTTTTGGCTTTCACCTCATGTTCTTGTCTGGTGCGAACTCGTGATGCTAGGTCGGCGGCATCTTGTTCAGCCTTGCGATGCCTCGTTTTTTCGCGCTTATGAACGACATTAGCATGATGAAAGTTGATAGAAGAATCATCTGATAGACAGGTTGATTTGTCAACCATTTCTTGGCAGGCAACGGGACTGATGTGTCGTGTTAGCCGCCCGGTGTATCAATGCTGAGCCACCTTCTTGTCCTTCCATCGTGCCGTAGAGGTGGTGGTTAAAGGACGCACACTGCAAAAACACCTGACAATACAAAAGCCGACGCAGCATGTCATGACATTAGCTCTCCGCTGCTTCTTTCCTCACCACATCATCCTATTACATTCATGAGAGGCCCAGACGAGAATCATGCCGCCGCGAGAGAAATTGATTGGATCGGTTGTGCATCTGACGCGCCTGCCGCGCGCCGACGAGGCGCTGCGAATGCTCCAACACATCATTTCGGCCGTGCTGCCGATTATGCGTAACCACCGGTGGCGGGTGGGCAAGCTGGCCGAGTTTTACCCAGACGAAGATGATCTGTTAGGTACGTTTACAGTCTCCATCTTGTTAACTGTTACTCCTTTTGCGCGTCATGTCACTGACACGTTTCTGCGGGGGTAATTCAGGCCTGAATGTCAGCGCCGGGCGGGAGATTTTCCTGCGGCTGCGCTATCACAACGACAAGGCCAGGTTAGCAAGGTTCGACCAGGTGCTTGACACGATGCTGCATGAGCTATGCCATAACGATATCGGCCCCCACAACGCCGCCTTTCACGCGCTGTGGGATAAGCTGCGTGATGAGCACATGACACTGTCGCTGGGCGACTCCATCAGCGTGTCGCTCGGCGGTAGTGGGTTTTCGTCAGAGGCTGCGGCGGCAGAGCGCGAACGAGGCCTGGTCTTGCACGGCAGGAGAGGCGCCGTCGGTGGTCATGGTGGTGGTCACCTGCACGGAGGACGCAGGACGGTGACGCTGGGAGGGCGACGCGGGGAGACTGAATGGGCGGGGCGCAGGAGGAGAGTGCTCGAGGGCTGCGGCGCCATCGGGCTCAACGAGGCGCAACTCAGGAACATCTGGGAAGGGGTGAGGCGCAACGGGTTCCGGACGACGGCGGTGGAGGCGATTGCGCTGGCGCTCGAGGATCTCAGGGACGAGGGGCGTAGGCCGACACGCATACGCAGGCTTCTAATCGAGGATACTGCGCCGACTAGAAATGGGAGTGGGAGTGGGAGTGGGAGTGGGCGTGGACGCCGCGACGTGGAATGGGCGTGTCCAGTGTGCACGCTGCTTAACCCGACAAGCCAGTTGTATTGCGATGTGTGCGGTACTCACGTATAGCGGTGAGGTATTGGTGATGTGACCAAGGAAAGAGGACGACTGTTGAGAATCTCACTAACATGTATAATAGAGGGCCGTTATAGAGAAAGGATAACTTGCATAGCGGCGATTTGTGTATCTTGCCAATTTGTTTATGAATGTTGAAATTCGGGCACGGGAGATTGGGCTCGTATTTGAAATGAGTTGTGATAATTATAAATGGGTGCAATAAGTCGGCAATAAAATCCCAAAGAGTGCTGAATCCTGATCGCTTGTGCAGGACGGATCGGCCAGTTTGAGTGGAGATGCTGTCGGTAGCGAGAATTAAGGCATATCTTTGCTCACAAATTCACAATAGACTGCGGTCAGCATCCTTGCCTGACAAGCAAGCAAGCAAGGGTGGCAGGCTTTTAGACATGCGTAGTCATTCAGATGGGGTTTGCCGCCCATGCATTTGTAAAACCTGCATTTTACTAGGCGGTGTTTCTCCCGCTCGAGACTCGAGTTGCCTGACGGACTAAGGCTGGCGCGCATGGTTTGGTGCATTGTATAATATCTGTCGATGGATGTGTGGGTGGCTATCGGGCAGCCAAGTCATGGCAATTCTTTCTTCAACGGGTCAGCCATTAAATATTTATTCGGTTGGATAGAATGGTATGACTGCTCATTTTGCTTGAAAGTTTGTGAGTTTGATGCTTCTTTGCTGGCTCGGCTGCGTACGCAGCGTATCGTCAGAGGCCTAGGGTGTGAATAGCAGGCGGGCAATGGGCGGGCACGGAATTCGGAAAAAGAATTATTTTTTTTGTAAAAAAAAAAGGCGGAAATTAGGTTTGAACGGGAAATCTGGCCGCCACGTCGGTAGGGCGGGTTTTGAGGCAAGGGGCCCGTCTCGAATGCGACGCTGAGAGGGCTAGGCTTTGGAGGGGAAGCAGAAAGGTTCCGAGGTGCGGATGTGAGGCGAGGTCGCGATATTTGCATGGCGCAAATGGGAGACCATCGGGAGGCCAATGACGGCAAAGGGGAACAAAATCAAGGTTGCCGTTTCAAGACGGGTGCATGGCTGCTGCAGTGGTGGCGATGTGGTGGCGGCGATGTGGTGTTGAAGCACCATGAGGTAAATAGGTGGTAAATAGTCGCAAGCAAAGTAGCAGGTACCCCCGCGGGTGACAAAACAGGTCGCCGGCACACGGAGTAGGGCTCATTCTCAATAATAGAAAAAAAGGATAACATAAAAGGTATATCCCTATTTATGATGTTTGCTATATATAAAATGATATAAAGATTTTTTTCATATTTATTTAGATTTTATAACACATTATGCGTAGGGAAATACACTACTATTACTGACACGCCTGCTTGAGCACCGGCGGTCTGTTTTGTCACCCGCGTGGTACCTACCTGAGGTATCGAGAAGGTTGATTAGTAACAAGGGCTCGGAGGCAAAGGATGTCCCATGATCCCATCTGACATGTTTGAACCCCGTCTCTTTGATTCGCTGGTTCCGGGTCTTGAAAGCTCGCCATGCTACTCATTGTTTGTGATTCATCTTAAAATTCCCTTCTTTCTTTAATAGTTCTTTTGATCTCTCTTTGACAGCAACCGGGTGCGACGCTACCAGGACCGGAGCCCACAACATGTTCTGGACCAGGCCGGACCCAGTTGGACAAGGGGCGCAAAAAACAAGGAAGGGGCCCGAGAAAAAGCTTGGAACGGCGGTCGGGAGGGCACGCAGCTGTCGGGGCCTGGTGCGTGTCACTGTGTTGCAACCCGCTTGGATGGTGTCTCACATGAGGGTTGTTGATCCCGGTCGAGGTTAAGTCGAGTAATTCGTAGTCGACAAGTTGTTGATGTTCATCAAGGGGCAGAAAGATGAGCATCGGGCAGTGTGTCGCGTGTATATTTAGACTCATACGTATAAATAGATGAATAAGATGAGGCAGGCAGAAAGAGGCGCATCTAATTGTGCTTGAGGGGCGTTATTGATAGTATAATAGGGGTCCATTATAGGCACTCGGCCATTTGAATGGCACGAATGGGCAGTGAACACTGAAGGCTACCTATATGCCGTGCGGCGACCCGCTGACGAATCGCTGTGGGCATGGACTGGGCTGTGGTGGCTTGCTTCTGTAACTGCGCATCAGACCATTCTCGCAGCACCTGCAAACAAGGCAACGAGGTTGAAGAAAATGAAGAAAAATTAGAGAAAAAAAAAAGAAAGAAAGAAAAAAGCAGGGGACCAAAAGAACAAATTCCCAGACAAGCGAGGTATCTGCAGCACCTCGCCCTGGTAGCCAAATGGTACAAGAGTGTTCAGCTCCGAAGAGGGTCCTGCAGAGGCGACGTCGATCACCGGAGTAGGAGCCGCTGGGGCTCGGGAGAGGAGGGCCCAGAACGAACCAGGTCCCCTGCCTGCCTGTAGGTGGGCACTCGACACCAAAGAGTCAACAATGACAAGTTTTGATAGTCAAGACTCGACAGTGACAGTCAAGTTGTCAACAGACGGATTCGAGAACTCACACATTCCCACACTGCTCCGCTTCACTGGAAATAGCGCGATGTGGCAGTGTGGCACGCTGGGTGGACTGCTGTCAGGCGGCTTGGGCTTCCGCTAACGCGCTGAATTTGTACAAGTTGCAGGCTGTGTCTAAATGGGTACGGAGTACCGAGTACCTAGCAATATATTCGTAGGTAGACGGTGTACGGTAAATTTGGGTAGCCGACTGGAAAGCTGTTCTGCATTAAGCGGCAGCAATTAAAGTGCATATGCCAATAAATCCTTTGTTGAAACGAATAATAGAACAGAAATAATCATTAATAAAAGCCAACGGCCAGGAGGAATACCAGTATCTGTACCTAACTACCTAGGTACCTACGGTATTTAGATAGGTAGAAACAGCCCATCACTGTTCGCTTAGTGACCCAGTTTACCAGTCGAGGCCCCGCCACCCATGCAGTTTCCAGTTTCCAGTTTCCACTCAAAATTCCCTGTTTTATACACCCAAAACGCACCTATTTTGTACTTTGCCTACCACCTAACTAACTATTGCTACCTTGCCAACTTGCTACATCAGTATTAAACTTAGTACTGTCGACTGATTCTATTATTCCCTGACCCTGCTTTGCCGCCTGCCTACCTCAAGCCTCTTGATCATAGTTCCAGCCAAAATATCCACCCTCGTGCCGCCGCTTCGTTCTTGTGATTCCAGTTACTGCACCCGTCTATCCGTAACCGTAATCCGTACCGCTTTCATAATCTCTACATCCAGAATCCAGCCTTGCACCCGTCCAGGATCCAGACCAAAGCCTAGCCTCTTGCTGTCAAACTAGCCAACTCTTGCACGCACCTCTCCCCATCGCCTTTTCACACCTTCTCTCCTTCATGACTGTAACTCTGGTCTAATGCTTATTCCAAACAAGCTCGATTTCAACATCCCCACCCCCCACCTCTTCATCGCCCATACTCACCCTCGCCCTCTCCTTCTCTTCTTTCCCGTTTGTCCGCCATCCCGCCCCCAACGTCTATCCCGCTACTTCACCTTGCCCGACCGTGACTCTTCAATAACCAAGTAATCCAATTATTGCTTGTCTCGTCTCGACTCGTCTTCGCATCACCGGCATTTATTGCAACCGACCTCGACCACCACCACTCGTCGTCGCTTTCATCGCACTATCCATCACGGAAGCACGCCGCACGCCGCACGCCGCACACGATCCGATCCCACCCACATCGGTAGTTGCCTGTACCTTAGACCTGTTCGCGACGTTGCGCAACCCTCCCAGAAGCTCTCTCCTGCCGACCAAGACCAACAGACATGTTTCGACTGCTGCCTCCAACTTGCTAGCTTGGATCTCTGCTGGCCTGGCGCATGCCATTTTTACATTGCACCGGCCCGGCACCCCTGCCTCCAATCTTGGCTGACCCCAGCGTACTTGCATCACCTGCTTTCTCAACACCACGGGCCATGGGCGCGTCCGCGCAGCCTGAACCCGCCGACATGGCCGCTTCCGACTCTCTCCATCTCACCGGCATTCTCACAAATACCGCCTCGGCAATCGCTGCCACCGATGCTGCCTCGCCGGCACCCGCACATGTCGTCCCCGAAACTGAAACCGACCATGTCGCCGTCGACACCAACCTTCAATCGAATACCACCGTCATTCATGCCCACACCGTCAGCAATGGCCGTGCTGGTAGTCCTCAATCGCTTGGAGGCGGACGCTTCTTTCGTGATCCCCTCGGTATGCCTGTCCAACATAGTCGCTCTCAGTCCCAGAGTCCGTTTCGTCTCGCCATGCCCACCATCTCCCCAGCCCAGCTGTCCTTTTCCGCCATGCAGTACTTGCCCGTCCCCGTCATCGTTCTCAACAGTCTCAAGACCGTCGTCCTCGCCAACGAGGCCATGGGCAGAATGATGGGCATTATAACCAACGACACGGACGATGACGACACTTCCCTCACCATCGATCGCCTCCGCGGCCAGACCCTCTCCCAGGTCGGTATCGACATGCTGCAGGATGGCAAGCCCGTTTGGATCACCTGGGAGACCTTCTTCGACACCTTGGTTCACGAAATCGGCGCCCATCCGCCTGCTTCTGGCCAAGACCAGCTGTCCGCTACCGCTACTGCCGGTGACGCTACTCCCACCATCAACGGTCCCTTGAGCCCTTGTAAACAACGCCGTGGCTCTCCCACCAAGCCCGCCCAGGACGCTATAGTCGAAGTCATCATTTCTAGAAAGGGCTTGCATAAGACTACCTTTGACAGTCGCTACAAGTCCAAGGAGTCAGAATTTCATGCCTTTGCCAAAATGATTGTTACCGTTTGGGAAGTCGAGAACAAACAAGTTTACTTTACTCTTACCTTTACCAACACCCAGTCCACGCCCTCGACCCCCGTCAACAACAAAAAGAGCGTCGCCAAGTCAAGCGTTCTCGAAGCCGCCGAGCGAAAATCCATCAACAACTCCAACCCCTCCTCGGTCGCCTCCAGTCGGGACCCGAGCTCCCCAGCTCTCAACACACCTAGCGTCCTCACCATGTCTACCAGCCCTTTCCCCCCCATGGGCCCTCCCTCCATTGCAGCACACTCACCATCTAGTACACCCTCTGTTCTGCAAAAGATCATTCGCATGAAGGATGCGCTCCTGGACAATACTCATATACCTATATTAGCCATGTGGAAGGATGGTAGTGTTACATTTCCCAACAAGGCTGCTCGTCTATTGCTCCCACACGACGCTGATCTCGACTCGTCATCTGACGGCTTCGATTTGCTCAAAAACTGGGAAGTCTGGACTGAGGACTTTGCAAGAAGGCTAGAGCTCGACGAACACCCCCTTTCAATTCTTCTCAAGACAGGCACGCCCTTTGACAGCTTTCGTGTTGGTGTCTTTGACTCGCAAGGCAAGCGCATAGTATATGACCTACTCGGCGAAGCCATCACCGACGAAAAGTCGGGTGAATGCGTTGCTGGCGTAATCACTTTCCGAGACGTTACCGTAATGGCGGAAGAAATCTCACTCATCAAGGAGCGCGATGAGGAGCGCTTCAAGATTATTTGCGACACCATGCCTCAGCTGGTTTGGACTGCTACCGCCCAGGGACTGCACGATTTCTTCAACACTCGGTGGTACACGTATACTGGGCTGGCCCCTGAGCAGTGTCTTGGCCCGGCATGGGAGACTTGTTTTCACCCAGACGACAAGGTCGAGGCTCTATCAAGGTGGCGCAGATCTCTCGAAACGGGAGACCCCTACGTCATGGAATCCCGTTGCCGCAACAAAGAAGGTGAGTGGCGATGGTTCCTGGGGCGGGCACTCGCCGTGCGAAATCCAGAGACGGGAGAAATTGAAAAATGGTTTGGCACCTATACCGATGTCCACGAAAGTATCGAGACGAAGCTGGCAGCCAAACAAACACGCCAGCAGCTCCTCAGCGTCCTTGCACACTCTCGTGTCACCATTTTCACCGTTGATCCCAGTCGCCGCGTGACAATGCTCGAGGGAGCTTTGATCTGGTACACCACGTACGAGGACACGGAGAAGGGCCGTTGGTTCATTGGTGAGGACATGTACACCGTCTTTAATAGGCTTACCGAGCAAATGCCCGAGGGGGAACGACCGGACTGGCTCAATTCCATTGAAGAAATCCTTGAGGGGAACCGTTCAGAAGACATCAAAGAGCATGGCCTTGATGACCGCTGGTATCGCACGCGCTTTCTTCCCATGTACGGCAAGAGGCCGCAGAATGGGAAGCGAGCCAACGTCGAAGGTGTCATTGGCGTCGTCATGGATGTTACCGAGCTAAAGGATAGCGAGGAAGCCCTTCGCGAACAATCGCGCGCCAAGCATAGGGCCATTGCAAATGAAGCCGCGGCCAACGAAGCCAATCGGCTCAAGAGCCAGTTCTTGGCAAACATGTCGCACGAAATCCGAACTCCCATCACCGGCGTCCTTGGTATGGCCGAGCTTCTTGGCGACATGTGTCTGGACGAAGAGCAGCGCGACTATGTTGACAATATTCAAAGCTCTGCGACATCTCTGCTGACAGTCATCAACGATATTCTCGACTTTTCCAAGGTGGAATCCGGACGACTCGATATCGAGGAAGTTCAATTTTCGCTATCCATCATTCTAAAAGAAGTTGTGCGCATGCTAAAATTTGCAGTCGAACGCAAGAACCTCGATTTCCAGTCCAACATTGGCGACGACATCGAAAACGACCTAGCCGTCATTGGAGATCCTGGTCGCGTGCGCCAAATTATCACCAATCTGCTTACAAACAGTATCAAGTTTACAAGCCAGGGCTATGTCCGATTCTCAGTGGTAAAAGAAAAGGAGACGGCAGACTCCATCATCGTAAAGTTCGTCATTGAAGACACTGGGATCGGTATCCAGGAAGACGTCCGTCGAAAACTTTTTCAGCCCTTTAGCCAGGGAGATGCTTCGACTGCGCGCAGATTCGGCGGAACCGGTCTTGGCCTCACCATCTGCAAAAACCTCCTCGACTTGATGCGTGGCGAGATCACGCTCGAGTCGACAGTGGGAAGTGGTACGACGGCAACTTTTTGGATTCCTTTCCATAAGCCTCAGCGGCGCAACGCACAGAATGTCGCCGCCGGTTCTATTCCCGACCGCCTGCAGTCGGACCTAAGCATATCTTGCAACAGCTCAGAATTTGAAAACGCTATGGCTGCTACGCCTGCAGCCTCTGATGGCTCTGGACTCTCTGAACTTCGTCGTCGCTACTCTGTGCGGTCATCTCAGAGTGTCGAGCAGGATCTTCCCCGATCTGAACGAGCTGCGTTTCACATTCTTGTCGTCGAAGATAATGCAGTAAACCAAAAGATCGCAACGCGCACGATACGAAAACTCGGCTTTCAAGTAACTGCGGCATGGAACGGCAGAGAGGCTCTGGAGTATGTGCTCGGAGCGAGTGAGGGCCGAAACGTCAAGCCCGACATCATTCTCATGGATGTTCAGATGCCAATCATTGATGGCTACAAGTGCACGCATTTAATGCGGCATCACCGTCCGTATAAGGGTCTCATCCACAATGTTCCCATTGTTGCCATGACTGCCTCTGCCATCCAAGGCGACCGGGAAAAGTGCAAGAGAGCTGGCATGGATGACTATCTGGCCAAGCCGGTGACAATGTCCATTCTGGAGCGCATGCTGATTCGCTGGTGCGTATCGCGACGCCGCGAGAGCAGTGTCGCTGACCGCGCGGTGTCTGACTGTTCTGAGCTGAGCGAACATTGCGATGCGTCTAGCATCCCCCACATCGCTGTCGGGAATAACGCCACCGTTTCACAAAATAGCCTCGATTATGGCAATGAAACGCAAGATGACTCGACAGGTGGTCCGGTCACGCCGACACCGGCCACCGCCAATGGCCGTGACGAACTGTCGCCCTTTGACTCGCCGTCCTCGGTGAACATGCCACCACGGGTCCCGCGTCCCGAACGAGACGCAGAGTTCTCCAGCATGCTGCAGGAGACGAAGCTCATTGATGCCGCAGGTGGACCGGCATCCAACTTGCGTAGCAATAGCTATCAAGAACAGGGCTCTGGCGAGGCGCTGACGGAAGCCAACGTCACCAAGCTTGATATAGAAAACAAGCAACCTCACAGCTAGCGGCCAACATCAAAGGACACGACATCCTTAAGAAGTGTTGATGACTTTTTTTTCTCCTGAAAAAGTATACGAAAGCGACGATGAGCGGTTTTGGTTTTTTTTCATTTCTGGCCACTTTTTTTTTTCTCATTATGAAAGTGGTTGTTTGGGTGATTCCTTTTCTAACAGGCGCAATACCACTTTGCTCTTGAGTATCTGGGTACAGATATACAGACACATGGGTCTTATTGGGCGATATAATATTCGTTGGATAATCGCCGGGAATGGCCGTGATAAATCCTTCTTCAAGTCCCTTGGCATTGTTTCCTCTTTCCATGACATTTTTCTTGTGGGCGAGAACTTCTGGCACAGCTGTTGTTTCACTTTTGTCCTTTCTGCCTGCACAGCAGCCCCTTCGCGTGATAGGGCCCGCTACTACTAACTTGAAGCTGTTGCGGGGAAACCGGAACATTATGTTCCATTTATTTTCAAAGTCTGCCATTTTGCAGTTATTGGTACAAAGGGAGATTTCTTCTTCGGAGGAAAACATCTTTATTTAGAATGTGGGATTATTGGGCATAGGTAGGGAAAAACTTGGACATAACATGGTGGTGATGGGCTTTTGATAGTTACACACAGGCTACTTATTACAGAGACGAGCAAGGATAATGATTCGAAATGGTCGGCGTGCTGTCTACAATGTACCTGACTCATTGTAATGCGAATACAACGAAAGAAATAGAAGAACATGATTCATTCAAGAAGATAGTGAAACTGAATTATTTTTAATCCAATCCAAAGTACTCGGAAAGGCGGAAATATACCAGTTCTTGACTGGTTGCGACCTGACTCGGGATGTATAATGTGACGACGATGCTGACACACCGTTACGTTTACTCTTGAATGAAACAATCTCAAGCAGGCCTCGGGCCAATAAATGCACACGTATGAAGAACAGTAAACAAATTAAAAAAAAAAAAAAATGGCAATAACCCATCAAACCCCGTTTCCATACAATAAACCCAAATACTCCCGTCTATCTGACTTGTACAAGTGTAGTTGTTTAGAAGTGTTCCTTCCAGAAACGGAACTGGACCTCGCGAGCCGTAGCGCTCTTGCAAGCAGATTTGATGTCGCGAGCTAAAGACGTCGTATTAGTACAAACAAAAGAGATTGACGTGTTGCGTCAAGAGCATCAAAAACTTACCAGCTGCCGAGGGACCGCAAAAGTAGACACCGACGGTGGAGCGCATGCTGCCCTCCAGGCCGTTAATGTAGGAGCGGTCGAGGATGCCGTCGCGCATCGTGGTGAAGAGGCGGCGAAAGTCCGGACGGCCAAACTGAGTGCGGGCCTTGAGCTCGGTGAGGGGATCGGCGTTGGCGCCCACGCTGTTGAGAACAATATTCTGCGTCGTGTCCATGTCGAGCTTCTGTGTCAGGTATGTGTGGATCTTGAGGAACTCGACGCCGTTGCTGCCGGGCAGGCGCGCGGCCTCGTTGGACTGCTCCTCGAGCGAGGACAGCAGCGTCTGGAACCACTCAAAGGAGCCCGTGTCCTTGCAGACCCAGATGAACTCGACACGACGAAGACGCGTAGGCGGGTTGGGAGAGTTGCGTAGGTGCCAGATGTTCTTGAGGATCGAGGCCCACGGCGTGACACCGATACCGGTGCCTATGAGAACGGCAATTTCATTCTCAAACACGTCCTCGGCAGGCGCTCCATACGGGCCGTCGATGCGGAGCCCAGGCATCTGCTGGCCGTTTTGCAGGGCGACTTCGTACATGCCCATGGGATCCACGCCGTCATACAGCTTCGCTTGGGCGTTACCGGCACCGAGAGCATCACCGAGAGCCTGGGTAAAGTCACCGACTTGGCGGACGTGGATGGATACGTACGGATCGAATGGGCACGAGGTGATGGTAAAGGGATGCCACTGGTACTTGGAGATGGAAGGGATCTGGAGGAAGAGCCACTGCCCAGCCTTGTATCGGAAGGAAGGCTTGTTGAATTGAATCTCGACGACATCGTACGGGTGGCGAACAACTCGAGCGATCTTGGTCTCGCGGCGTGCGCGAATCTCGCGGTACAGACGCTCCATAAGGTAGAAACCGCCAGTCCAGAGCTCCCAGCGCCAGCCGAGATAACCGATGCAATGTGTCCAGTATTGCTCCCCCGCAAATGGCGAAAAGGCGTCGACAGAGTCGCGAACAAAGCAGCCGGTGGTGTGAGTGTAAAGTGCCAAGAAGAAAGGAATAAACAGATGGTGCGTGTACCAAAACGTCTCAAAGGACTGTTGACGAATACGCGAGTGGGCTGTGGTGTACATGAACAGCATGCAAAGCAGCATGACGTGTCCAGTGATGCCACCAGGTTGGGCGTAATGGATCTGTACAGCAGAGACGGGTCGGATCTGGGTCTTCTCGACATTGTAAAAGTTGACGTAGTGAGCGGCGACATGCGCAATGGTGAATATTAAGAGGGAGTAGGCGAGTTGTCGGTGAAGCCATATATTTTCGTCAAGTGGCAGGAATCGAAGTTTGGGACGGACCCAGCGCATGATTGTGCGACAAACAGGGAGCAGAATGAGCATTCCGTCGACACTCAGGACGAGACCAGCACCGCGAGAGATCCAAACCGAGAATTTTAGAGAGTTGAGACCGGCGAGTCGCTCATCTGCGGCTTGCTTCCACCTAGTCGTAGTGTGAACATCAGTTATGAATACGTTGGTCAACGAGACTTACCATCCGTAGGCGAAGATGGCCCAGTGAAATGTCCAGAAAAGAACATGAAATGTGAGTTTTCGAGCAGTAAATTGCTTTAGAAAGAGCTCGCGATAACCTAATTGACCAGCCATGTTGAGGTAGAGAATTAGTTGATCATAAGGATGATGAGAGGTGTTGTGTCGACCGGCGACAATACTGCTGGGACGACGACTTGATCGAGGGTATTGGCTCGGCACGTATAAAACCGAGTCTTGATGCAAAAGAATGAAAATGCTGTCGCTCAAAGGCCCAAACTACAAGGAAACCGGAAACGAAAGGCAGAATTAGATGTAGTGGGAAGAAGACAAATCAATCTGAGCCAGCAGGAGGATGAATGAAAGGAAGAGACACTGTCGGCCCCAGATCAGAAGTTGAGACGGAAGAAAGAAAAGAAATGGGACGAGAAGAGAGGAAGCGATATGGGCCGAGTTAAGGTGATAAATGCTGGGGGTAGCAGAGTAAGGTAGGGAACTTGTGCTCAACAACGGGGCGAGGCTATCCAGGATGTGTCGCAGAGTCAAGGAAAACCAGATCCGGTCTTGTTGATGCAGGACCAGTGCTTCAATTCATTCGGATAAGTGAGCTCCCAAAGCCTTTGAAACCAAGGCCTCGGTGAAGGCTTGAATTGTCAGCGGCGGCGATGTCCTGGCGTAAAGAAGGTGCAAAATGATGGCGGACAATTTTCGTCTCAGGATTTAGGATGAGAACAAGGTAAAGTTTGAGCCCACGGAATCAGACTACAGAGGTTGCGACGAAGGGGGCCGCAAATATGCGACGCAGAGCGTGAGAGAAGCAGTTGGAGAATGCGGGTGTTTCGAATATGCCTAGGGTGTATTGGGATAGCAACGTCGCTATGCAGAGTGAAGGCTGCAAAAATCGGAAATCGGGGAGGAATCGAGTCGAGAAAGATTGCAAGAGGTCTGCGCGTGAGCAAAAAGCGTCTATTGTGTAAGAAGCAAAAGAGACGAGACACGGTCGTGCGGCTGGGCAACGACTTGTACTATCGAGTTGACGAACTCCAACGGCAGTGGGAGGAACAATCCCCGCTAGAGGGTCCATTTCAACCCTGGGGCAGGAACAAAGCCAATGCTAAATGGGGGGACAATCGAGACTGCTCGTGCTCTCAGTGGCTGCATAAATTTGGCATTAAGCGGGCCCGGCGCTTAGAGATTCGAATGTGGCCAAAGAGCGACGGCTGTGGCTGCAGTGTGACGGAACTAATGTCTGGGTTGAGGACGGGGTGGACGTGTGTGGGTTCGGCAGACCAGAAATCACAAAGCATGACCCGCGACGGGCAGAAGAAAGGTGGACGGGTCATGGTGATGATGGTGCAAAATGGTGTGACCAAGAAAAAATGATGCTATCGAGAGAGTCTTGGTCTTAGTATTGCACATCCTAGCATAAACCGCCAAGCGTTTGCAGCAGGACTGGTGGCCGGCAGCTGGCAGTTAGCTGAGCGGTGAGGTGGGATTATGGCAGAAATTACCTTGCCCGTTTGCATCGTCGACGGATGGAACCACCATAGCCCAAGCTAATTTTCTTTCCAATCTTGACCAGCCGTTGTCCAGCTAGCCTCTTTCCATTCATCACATTATGATTCGACGCCGGCTCACATTCCTTCATCCCTTGACAGCGCCATTGACCCTCGCGCGTTCAACCCCGCCAAAGTGCTCGACGCAGCGTGTTTCAGCCGCATCGGAGACGGCAATGAACATGCTCCTGCACGGAATACATCTCATTCACCCTTGCTACGTCTGATCATCCGTTCCTCAGCTGCCTTCATCACCCTCTGGAAGCGGCCGCAATATATCCGATGCCAGATCGTCTAATGTATAGAGGCGCAGCTGTTTGCTGGGCAAGAAGTCCCATCATGTTGTCATACCTGCTTTACCTCTGTGAGCTGATGCAGACTCGCACGACAGAGTCCGCGTGGCTCCCAGCCAAGAGACTGGTGGCGGCCGCTGAGCGCTTAAATTGAGGTTGTCGGCCACCAATCTTTCTCCAACTACAGCATGGATGCGCAGTGATGGGTCACCGCTGAAAAGCCTCGTAAGAATACAAAAAAATAGAACACGCCGTTGGAGGCCGAAGTGCATCGCATCTATGGCCGGTCGCATACAGACAAACAGGCACTTCATGCAGGTCCTGACAGCCGTAGCCATCCAAAGGAGCGGCATATGGATGTTTTGGAATCCTGCCGATGCACAGTACCCGAACGAGGCCACCAAACGAGTTGCAACGTCAGTGCAAGGACCATATTTGTTTGCAAAATCTATCCGCAGCGGGCGGCGTCCGAAATTTTTGGGTCATCCGGTCATCTCGCAAGCTCCATCAGTGCTATTATGACAAGTTGTGATCGAAGCATGGCCATTGAGCGCCAAATCTCAATTAATCTGCCACAATAGATCGTCATCCGACAATGTTCCGGTAGGGTCACACTGCGCCGGCACTTTCAGCCATGTGCGCTGCGCCTCTTGCAATCTGACACAGAGTCTACATACGGAGTACTGGTAGGGACAACAACATACTGACAGGCTAGGCAAATATTACTAATAAGTACCTAGGCACGGGAGAGCCGAGCTGGCCGGTGGCTGGCTGTCGGCGAAGAGAGGCCTGACCCGTTCGCGGCCCCGCTGATCTAGGAAACGTTGGCCGACAATGGAAGGATCGGAAACGTGAATATCTCGCTGCCAAGGAAACAATACCAAAAAGTCGAACCAGTGGTAAAACCAGAGAATAAGGGCAATTGCCGGAACATGTCGTAGATGATTAGTCTGTTATTAGAGACAGTTGCGCATAGTCTGCGAGACATTCGCTCACCTTTCGCTGCCTGGTGTGGCTGTGCCAAGGCGACGCCATCTTGGTGACGTACCAATGGGCAGCGGCTGCACAGCCAGCTTTTCTTCATCGGCAAATTAAACTTGTGCTCAAGCTTCATGACCCGAACTGCTACATCGTTGCTGTCCAGAACTATTCGCATGTCGCAGTTTTGGTGCCACGGTTCAGCTCTCAACAACCTCGCTGTGGCCCATGAGATCCATTAAGCTTCCCCCACGTCCCCCCAGCACTTTGACCTCGCAACATGTCCGGCACCAATTCCGCCGACGATGTGCGCCGCTACCAAGAACCCTACAGCGGCCACAGACCCGTTCCGACCATCTCCAGATATCGCGAGGAGCTGGCATTGCGGCAGCAGGAAGCCATGGAGCATCATGAGACGCCAGCGCCAGCTGCCGACGAAGGCCTCGCCGAGCTGCGTCCCAGCCGGTCGGCGCTGCCTACAGGCCCGCGACCTTCTTCAGGCTTGAGCATACGAAGCGCGCTCAGCGACAGGGCCAGCCGCAAGAGCAGATCCCGCAGCCGCGACAAAGACGAACACCCACAGGAGCTCCCCATGATCGACACGTCCCAGACAGACCCAGCCCTGACCGATCCACGCCAACGTCGCAAAGAGCTAGGGACCAAGGGCAAGGAAAAACGAAGGCAGCGAGCCGAACGCGAAGTCACGGACCCTGTTACGCATCAGACCATTATAATTCAAGATTTTGACGACGACGCTCTCGAAAACGTGACATTTAACGATGCTGCCACGCTTGCCCCGAGAAAATCCATGTCCTCTTCACGCGACGAGCCGAACAGCCCCAAGAAACCCACCGACGCGGCTGCCCTGCATCAGGAGTTTCCCGTTCCCGACTTTGGAGGCTTGCGAGATGAGATTGAGCACATCAGCCGTCAAGGCGCCACGGTCGGCGTTTTTGGCGCCGCCATTATTCTGGTCGCCTCATACGAGATATACAAGCTGCTTCCTGCCTCGACGAAACAGGGCAGCATTCCTTGGCTTCTGTTCTATGGCGGCTTCTTTTTAATGGCATATCTTGCCATTTTCGTTCGAGACTATAGCTCCAGACAAACCCGACAGCTTTTCGAGGACGAGATCTGGCATGCGCATCGCGAAAAGATGAAGACCGACGCGGACAAGAGCACGCACGAGCGAACCGTTTGGCTAAACTCTGTTCTGCGTACATTATGGCCCATTATTAATCCAGATCTCTTTGCGAGCTTTACCGATATTCTCGAAGATGTCATGCAGGCCTCTATTCCCAAAATCGTCCGCATGGTCAGCATCGAAGATATTGGCCAGGGCAGCGAGCCTCTGCGTATTCTCGGCATCCGATGGCTGCCGAGTGGTGCCACCTCGGAGACGCTCCGCCCCAAAGACGGCTCCGTCAAGGATGAAAGTAGCAAAGCCAAAGAGAAGGATGCTGCAGCCAGTAATCCTTTCGGCCCTCACGTCATGGATGACGAAGAAGGGTCTTTTGTCAACTTGGAGATTTCATTTGCTTACCGAACTCGGGCAAGCTCGAGAATGGCAAAGCATAGTAATAACGACCTTCATCTTTTCGTGGCATTCTATCTGCCAGGAAATATCAAGATTCCTGTCTGGGTCAACCTGCACGGCATTATTGGCACCATCAGAGCCCGACTCCAGCTTATTGCCGACCCGCCGTTCATCTCTCTCTGTACCGTGACGCTTATGGGCCAGCCAAAGGTGGCCATGAGCTGTGTACCTTTGGTTCAGCGGGGACTGAACATCATGGATGTCCCGCTGATTAGCAATTTTGTGCAGGCGGCAGTCGACGCTGCCGTGGCACAGTATGTTGCACCCAAGAGCTTAACCATTGATCTGCAAAAGATTCTGGTTGGCGAAGACTTCAAGAAGAACACCTTGGCCAAAGGCATTTTGATGGTGACCATCAAGCGAGGCTACGATTTCAAGATGGGCGACGCAGCCATTCCCTTTTTCAGAGAAGGTGGCTCGGATCCTTACGTCTCTGTCGGATGGGCAAAGTTTGGCAAGGTGGTGTGGAGCAGCCGCATCATGTACAAAGAAATGTCTCCTTGTTGGGACGAGACGTGCTTTGTTCTGGTGACACCAGAAGAGTTGAACATTGACGAGCGTCTTCGCGTCCAGCTGTGGGACTCGGACCGATTTACTGCGGACGATGACCTAGGCCGTATTGAAGTCAGCTTGAAAGAGATTATGGAGAACCCAGAGTCCAACGGCAAGATGTCTGATCGTGCCGACGGATTCAGAGCGCTCAAGTCTGGCGACAATATGCCAGGCAAATTAGAATGGAGTGTCGGGTACTTTCCCAAGACTAAGATTCTCGACAGCCAGTTTCAGCTACAAACGCGAGATCCACGCGTCCGAAATATGGAACAGCTCAATAAAAAGGTTCAGCGCACATGTGAGCGCAAGCTACGCGAAGCTATGCTCAAAGACACTACGCTGGAGCGCCATGAGGAAGATTTGGAGAAGAAGCGCGTGCTCGAATTCAAGACGGAACACGATGAAATGATCATTTCTGCACCGCCTCCGGAAGAATATCCCAGTGGTCTTCTTAGCATTCAGATCCATAATCTGACTGGTCTCGAAGTGAAGAAGCTTAGCAAAGAGCCCAAGGCCAAGTTTGGCAGTGCCAGCGACGACGAGGAGGAGACTGGCGAGGGCTTGCCTTCTTCTTACTGCACCATTCTCATTAATCATCGCAAGACTTTCAAGTCTCGTGTCAAGCCTCAAAACAGCAAACCGTTCTTTAATGCAGGCTGCGAACGCTTTATTAGAGATTGGCGCGACTGCGAGGTCTATGTGTCTGTTCGCGACGCTCGTCTTCACGAAGATGACCCCCTTCTGGGGATCGTGCACCTTCCTCTAGCGCAGGTCTTTAAACAACGCTCCCAGGTTATGGGATGGTGGCCCATCTCTGGCGGCATCGGTAATGGTCGCATCCGCATTTCTTTGGTGTGGCGCAGTGTGTCGCTCCAAGCACCTCGAAACCTGCTCGGTTGGCAGTATGGCACGCTGGATATTCGCCACAAGGCTATTGGCACGGGTGTGCCAGAGGAGTTGCGTAGTTGCAAGCTTCGCCTACAGACTAATATCAGCACTGGGAAGATGTATTCCTCTGCCACAGAAGACGGGCACGCTGTCTGGGCAACGAAATCGAGCAAGCACGTAGCTCTGGCTCTGCATCAGCGATATAGCAGCTGTTTCTCTATTACGTTTGTGGATGGCCGACGTCTGCTGGGTGACCGCATTGCGGCGTTTTGCGTGCTGTGGCTCAAGGACATACCAGATGAGGAGGAGCAGGAGATTGACCTGCCAATCTGGAAAGGCGACTACAAGCGCGCCATTTCCAACTGCATGGAGACGTGCGGCGACAAGCTAGGGACGCTCAAGCTCCGTTTGACGCTGTGGGCTGGCATGGGCAGCGCGCACACGAGCTGGGCCAGCGGCAGCGAACATCTGCGGCAAGTGGTGGAGGTGATTGACACGGCGCGCGACATTCTTCAGACGGATGACCTCGAAAAGGAAACGGGCATCGTGGACGCGGACAACAACGGCGACCAGGACGGGGACTCTTCCGACGACGAGGGCGCGGACAATGACGCAGAGACCGAGGACGCCAAGAGCCAGCATCATGGCCGGCGCGGGCGTAAAGGAAGCTCGCCCGGCAGGGATGCGGTGCTGCCTGACGGCAGCATTTCGGATAAGCAGAGTATGCTGGATCAGGTGCGCGACTACAAGAAAAAGGCCAAGACGCTGCACCGCCAGCACCGAGGCATCATGCAGTGGAAGATTCCGCGCACGGCGAAATGGGTCAAGAACAAGCTGGGCAGGGTGGAGGACGGGGTATCGGGCTTGTTTGAACACGAGGTGAAGCAAAAGGCGGATATCGAGACGGAAGTTTAATGGTCTCGCGGTGATGTCGAGACTGTTTCATGACATGCACGACTTTTTGTTTGCTTCAAGTTTTAAGGTGTCAATTGTATATATAAAGGGGGCAGACTAAGCCTAGTCACCGATGGTGTACCTATGGAAAATGGAAGAAGACGAGAAGCGTTTGAATGGAGGTTGGCAGGTAGAAGGCATATACGAACGCTTATTACATGAACGTTCTCATAGTGGCTGTGATGAGCATGTTGCTGTGATGAGCAATGGATATGGCATTTCGAATCTATATGCTTCTATTATTATAGTCTATTGTGTGCTCCCTTTCCCCCCAAGTCTAAAGTCAAGACATGGAAAAAAAATATCTTCATCTAGGAGGTAAGTTATTTGCTATTAACCCAGCTCAGATAGCTGTTCCAGCCAATGGAAATGACGTTGGCAAAGAGCACGCGGTACTGGAGCGGGAGAAAGGCAAAGTTGATGGTCTGGACAAAGGGCCAGACCATCCAGTTGGTGCGGAGGGCGGGCCACCAGGTCTTCTCGAGGCGCTCCTTGGCCGAATTACCCTCCATGGTGGCCATGCTGCTGAGGAAGACGGCAATCATGGTGGGCGCAAAGACGGACTGATCGACAAAGACGCGGGCGAGGGTCTCGACGCGCTTGTTGGGAGAGGTGACGCGGCGGGCGAGAAAGTTGAACCAGGTGGTAGCGGCAGGACCAAATACAACTTGGGTGTAATGTTAGCTTTCATTCCTTTTTTTTTTTCTTTTTTGGTTTCCTTTTCATGTTTTATGATTCTTGCCCTTCCTTTTTCCGAGTGGTTTGTAAAAGCAAACGGAACGGCACATGATGAAACACAAACACAAAGGAGAAAAGCAAGACAAGAAAACTCACCACCGCCGTAGAGGGCCATGCGGCCGGTACGGGCAAAGTCGTGCTTTTCCAGACCGCGCTGGTCTACGAGCTGCTGGGCGGTTATATCGCCAGTGGCAAAGAGAACGGCGGTAGTGATGCTCTGAGTGAGGAGGGGGCGCGCGGCGAGGCGGCCGTTGTACCTGGCGGCGGCGGCAGCGTCAGCAAACGATCCTACCAGGTTTGGGGAGGGGAGAGGGTTTTGAGAGGCCAACGGCCAACGTACCATCGGAGAAGTGAGACAACCATGATGAATGTGCGTATATGTGAATAGAGAATGAGAGGAAAAGAGGCTGATATCAAAGAGAATCAGATGGGTGTGATGGCGATATCGGCGGTCAGAGAAGGTACGAGGACAAAAGAAGACAGTCGGTGGCAGAATGAGTGCAACAGTTGTGAGACGTGAGATATGCCGTGTAATAGGAACCAAAAAATGACCTCGAATGAATGAAGGATGCAATGTCAGTGACGATGAAGGACGAGAGGGCAAAAAAAAAAAAGAGGTCTACAGTGTAGGTCACAAAGGGTGCCAACGATTTTGACCCTTTTTCGGCATCTTCCTTGTCAGACTTGACACAAACAGCCAGCGCAGAGGCTTTTTCCCCATATTTAAAAAAAATTACGAGTAATGGGGCCGCGCCGCCCGTCAAACAGGCGCTAAGGAAGAAGCGCAGTGGGAGACTGTTGGGCGTTGGTTGTACAAAAGTTGCCAGGGTGACTGTAAAAAAAAAAAGGAGAGAAAAAAAAGAAAATAGTTTCGAGACTATCTCATGAAATACTCATCTGTGAATTTTCTTTGCTCAATTTATCCAACGCAAGATTGTCTAGAATTGCTATTCTGTACTTGTTACTAGCTCGCCCAATCTCGGTAGCTCCGCCTCCGCTTCTGCTGGGGGCCCGCGTTGCCCGCCAATCTCGGAGCCAACAGCCTGCAATTGGCAGGATTGCCTAAAATGGATTCCCGAGAGCGGTTCCTGAATAGCGTCTAATTATTCACTCCCTCGTTTATCAAAAACTTATAGGCGCATCTCATCTCTTGGCGGAAATCGCAACGCATCTTTACTCCCTACCCCAGTTCTTGACCTAGCTCCTGGTAAAATGCAGCCACTGGCACTGGCACTTACCCCCCCCCTCCCCTGCTAATACACCGCTCACGGGCAGGCAGGGGAAGCAATGCGTGGCCCAAGCTCTTGCCTCTTCTTGCCGTCTCCCACGATCAAAACAGCGTTGAACGTAGCATGCCGTGATTTTGCCTTGCCATTGTAGAGTAGCATCGACGCCGGCAAAAAAAAAATACAACGAACCAGTCTCAACACTCTCCCTTCCATCACCCCGCACCCGTCATGACCCATCAGTGTCGGCTGCCATCATACTTACTCAGTATCAACAACCCACAGAATTTCAGCACCATACTCGCAGGCCGTAACCCGGACCTCTCCCAGAATGGCTACCACCTCCAGCTGGGCTTCCCTCGAGGCGCGCTGCGGAAAACTCTTCCGGACGCTCACCTGGGTCGCCTTTATCCCTGCCCTCCCCATGCTCCTCGTCCACGGCCTCATGTCCAAGCGCGCCTTTCCCGTCACCGGCCTCGTTCCGCAGTCCCTCTCCACCGTCGCAGGCATATGGCTCCTCCGCCGCCAGAGCAAGAAGACGCGTCAAGGGTCCACCGGGCAAGACGACGGCGACATCATGAGCCCCATCGAAGACGCCGTCGAGAGCGGCATGCACGAGCTTGATTCCGTCGGCGAGAAGCTCACCCATCCCTTTCTAGTATTCGCGTTTGACATTGCGATTGCCACCGGCATTATGGTTGTCTTGGTGTATACGTGGAGGTCATCGAGCAACTCGGCTGCGCTTAGCATGCTTGCTGCTTATGCAACGATTCCTCTGATTCTGAGCTTGTATGTGCAAAGACTAGCCAGTGGTCATGTACACGGTCGTAGGCTAACATAGCTGCACAGCATCTCGCATGTGGCCCTCGCTTTCGCCGCTCTCTGGGACGGTCTCGCCATCCACGGCCACATAAAATGGGCTGCATCGCGGGCCATTGACTCGGACTGCCCCAACTGCAGCCACGGCCTCTGGCCTGAGCGTCCCACGATGCCCTGGTCGCGATACATCAAAAAGCAGACGCCAGCCTCTTATGCCTCCGTCTTTGCAGATGGCGCACAGTCATATCACTCGGAAGATGACGACGACCATGTAACTCCAGGTTTTGCTATCGAGCCCGAGACTGTCGACATTCGACCCAAGAAGATTACAAACAAGGCTCTGACGCCTGTCAATGAGACTACGGCTCTTTTGGAGTGATGCTGCCACAGAATTGGTTGGTCTCGCATTCAAACCTTGGCGACCATGTTTGTTTGAGACAAAGTTCCTTGTCCACAATACCCTGTCGATGTTTCCTTTGCAGTTGAGTTTGGAGATACCCCTCATCTTCTTTATTTGAGCGTTGTACTGTTTCTCATTTCGATGTAAAGTCGACAGACCTAGGACCTACATTCGCTTGTATCCTACATGCCTAGAATCATGCGTTGAATTATGATAAAATGAAAATTGAAGAATAACCATGTCAGAAGCCGTGATTCTAAAATTGAACGCGCTCCACTTTGCAAGTGAGGGGTAATGACTCTGTGTAACATGGTCTTTCCGATGCCACCTGCCCAGATGGGCTCTGCCGTCTGCGCTGTACACAGACATGCTCGGTTTCCCTTTCGCAGATCGAAGCAAAGCTCGCATAGCCGCGTGATCTGTCTATATCCATCTTCAATCAATCAAGACTCCCACATTTCTCGCATGACATTCACTCCACAGATGAGGCCATGACTCGTATTTCAGCCGGATCCAGGCTGGAGCAACTGCCTCAGCATCTGCTGTTTAGCATCTGCGAGTACCTCGCCGAGTGTGAACCGACAACAAAGCGCAGCCTCTGCGCCTTCGCCTTGGCCAGCCAGACGTGCCGCAATGCCACAGATCCCCGGCGCTTCCGCCGGATGAACATTTTTATACGCGGACCGCAGAAGCTACAGCGTGACATGCAGCGTTGGCGACAGACTATCCAGACAGGGCGTCGGACGAGATTCGTGCGCGTTATCGAAATAGCAGGGGAGACTATATCAGCGGAAGAAGAGAAGCGAGAAGAGGCGGTAGGCTATGACCTTGAGCTAATGTGCAAGCGATTATGGCCGGGCATGGTCAACAGAGTGGATGATGAACACCCCGAGCTGCTCAGCGGAATGGACTATCCACTTTGCTTTTACCCAGCTCCTTCGAGCCCGTCGACACAGTGGCCAGATGAGCAGCCATGGCAAGCTCTAGTCGAACTTTGCAAGGAGCTGCCGCTGCTCGAGGACGTCGTGTTTGCGTCCTCGGACCAGTTCCCGCGGGCACTTTTGTCCGAACTCCACCAAAACCACCCGCAGAGCCGTCTGCATATGCGTAATTTTGGCCTCCGCAGTCTCATCCACTCCGAGCTCGAGGAGAGACCAGCCATACACGCAGACGACATTGCGCTCGCCACTTCCCCCTGCCTTTATAGTGTCGTGGCTGTCACCTCGCAGTATCGCCGGGAACAGGTCGTCGACTATAACAAGGAGGCCATTATGGAAATGACTGCTGGTCTGGCACCGAGGCTCACGAATGTGTGCATCTTCGGGGGTACCATGCAAAGCTCGCGGACTCCTATGAGCACTATTCCACGCCCACCATGGCAAGGTTTCCCGTCGTCCCTTGTCGAGGCGGATCGTAGGCAACAACCCACTTTAGGTCACCTTCAGGAATTGGTTCTAAACACTTGCCCATCGGCGGAAGAGCTCCTTGAATGGACTCGTCGGACGAACTTCAGCCAGCTACAGTTGCTCACACTGAGACGTGAAGTTCATAGTTCGACCATGCAACAGCTAGTACGGATAGCGCGTCAAAGTCCCATGACAGCACTATCGTCACTACAAATATCTGCTAGATCATGGTCTGGCCAGGAAGATATGGACATGAAGCATGCAGTGGCTCAACTCCTAGAGACTCTCCCTTCCCTCCGGAGCCTGACTTTTTACGGGCCATCAGAGGTGACTTCCTTGAGCACCATCTTGTCCAGTCAATTGGCCACACTTCGTAGGTTAGAGGTTTTGAGTACTGGTGAGGAGCGCCAAGGCCCAGGCTCATCGATGCTGTCACTCGTGTCCGCGGATCAACTCGCGCGACAGTGTCCTCAGCTTGAGGAGCTAGAAGTGCAGATGGCCAGAGCACAAGGCGATGCCCGCGAAACGGCCATCTATCACCGTCTAGGCAAATTGCCACGTCTCAAGAGCCTGACTCTGCATCTCAGAATCCAAAGAATTTCCCCGTCAGACATGCACAGCGGCTTCGTCTTAATAGCATTCGGCGACTATTGGAACATGACGGTCCCGGAGGTCCAGCACCGGTACCGAGAAGCCGCCATCGATGCAAAGCTATCTCTATCCATATTCAGCATGATTGGTAGGATAAACAACCTGCGCGCGCTACAGCTTCGCCCATATGGCGACTACCGGGGGCCGATGAACGGCCTTGGCCGGTGGATGTGCTGGCTCGCGAGGAGGTGGGTAGTTGAGAGAGACTCGGCAGGCAATGTCATGGCCAGAGAACTGGATGCACAAAAGCGAAAAGAGGCCCTGGAGGAACTGCAGTCGCAGAGGAATGATGAAGAATGGCAGACGTGCAAAAAGGCATGGGATACACTCTGGCCGCCGTGTTCTGCGCAGTGGTGGGATGAGTGGTCCAGTGTACCACTCAAGTCGGGCTCTGAAATGGAGACGATACTAGATGACATCGAGAAGCGGGCGAGCAGCGACGCTGCCCGAGAGGAAAGTCGGGTTGTCTGACGATAGGGCGCCACGGTGATGTGTTTACAGGTTGTCGGCTCAAGTGAGCGTAGCGGCTCGACGTGACATCGTAACGTAGGCCACGTCCCCATTTGTTTGACCGTGGCTAAAGTAGGGGTAGGTAGGTATGTACGAAGTTAGTTACCTAAAGATACTCTTTTCTACATACGTCTTGTCTTCTGAATTTGAAATCACTAGTAACTATCTACTCTTGAAAATATAAATATGAACCTGATTTGAATGTTCCAATTCTAGTTATGCTCCTTCAATTGTCTAAAGATTTATATCCGTTTAAATACCCTTGCTTATCTGTATTTAGAATGTCTGAACATCTGATTAGTCCGGATATCACCACACTCTGTCAGCACTTCAATATGTGGGGAAACGTGCACTGATTGGCGGTCGCTGCCTTAGGCCATCACCCGACTTTTCGACCACCTGCCCATTTTACCGCCTTTGATGACTGATTGCCAATCTATCTGGTCCAGGTTTTCGACACAAGACTGCACCGCAGGCCAACACCCGTATCGTGCCGCGTCAGGATCCATCCGATGCCCTCTCGTTTATCTCGACTTTGTTCTTCTTCCTCTTCTCACCTATAGAGCGAACCCGATCGCCGCCTGCCATCAAGCCTACAACTCTTGGCATCCGTCGCCATGTTACCGTCCTCGGTGCGTCGCGTCGTCGCCTCAGCGCCTCCGGCCGCTGCTGCTTGCGTCTCGGCTCCTGTCGTCATGCGCGGTCACCAGCGCCGCTTTTCCTCATCTAAGCCCTCGCGCTCCGACAACGGCTCCAGCGAGTTCTCGGCTGGCCAATCCGTCCCTTCCTCATCGCGGCATCAGGGAAAGGCCGCCGGCGACAAGCGAAAACGAAAGAGCAAGGAGGCGTCAGCCCGGGATGCCTCATTCAAGAAGCTGCCCAGTGTCCCTGCTACGCACCACATGTCCCACGAAGGTATGTCACGAAACAAAACAGCGAATGACAATGGAAACCCGAGGCAGTTCTATCTGCTCTCCGACGCCGACAACCCCTCGTCTGTGTCACTTGCGGAATTCTCGACTGACCATAGCATCACTAGCTCTTGGACTGTCGAGCTTCTTTTCGCTCCACCGCCCTATATCCATCACCCAGACGATGCCGCGAACGGTTTCCGATGAGCACTTTGCTTCCATCTTTGCGGCCCGCTCCAAGGCCAGCCGCATCTCCGAGACCATGTCTACCCTGTCCGACACCATCGACCAGCTCGAAGGCCCCATGGCCCAGATGACAATTGGCGGCCAGGACGAGCAGATGCAAAGCGGCATGCAGCGTCTCGAGGTCCGCAACGCCGACGGCAGCGAATCTAGCGTCTACCTGCAGGTCGACACCATGTCGGGCGACTTCTTGCCCTTTCGCCCACCGCCCTTGCCCATGGCTCAGGCTGCGGGAGAGGGCGAGACTGCAAGCATCACCGCCGCCACCACCGAGGCGGTCGAGGAGAATCCCCAGCACCGCGTCTACAAGGCCATGTTCACCATTGAGGAGTCAACCGAGGCCGACGGCCAGATCCGCATCGTCGCCCACAGCCCCCGCATCATCAACGAGGAACAGCCGCGCAGCTTCATCGAGCGCCTCGCCCAGCGCCAGCTGCGCTTTGACGAGGCCCGCGCGCGCCGTGCCAACGGAGACCACGCCGCCGGCGAGACGATGGAGGCCATCAGCGTCAAGCGCCAGCGCAAGCTGCGCATGAAGAAGAAGAAGTACAAGAAATTTATGAAGCGAACGAGGAATTTGCGCCGCAAGCTTGACCGTACATAGAGACGGCCTTTGCTTGGACTAATTTCAGCGCGTGTATATTAATCCTACTTTTCCTTTGTTGATTTCCATGCTGGCACATTTCCATCAGGTCGGGGCTGATTTACGAGGTGGTCTGTCTGGGCGCTCGGCTCGGGCATTTTACCAAGGGCTGTTTTTCGACTTTTTCATTTTCGACACCATAACTGCATCATCCATAGACATTGCAACCGCAAGCTGCCAACATAGAAACAATTTTGAATCAGTCGCGTGGCCAAACTGTGCAGTCTCGTAGTATAGCTCAGGACCGAAATGATTAAAAATCCAGCTTTCTCCTACGAGAGCAGCCCATCGCGGTGGCCAGCCAATCATCTCGGTCAAATCAATGAGAGCCCATGCTGTCATAACAGTAAGTAGATAGTCGTGAGCACTCGTCTCGAATGCTCCACAAAACTTCGAGCCGCTGCGACACACCGCCTGGCAGAAAGCCAACAGCCCGCCAAAATTTTGGATTTTGCCTGATACCAAAGTCTAGGCTGGCCATTTTTTTTCTGCCATTACTGGGTTGCTTTGATCGACTTCAACCGCAAGATTGACGAAGCCGGCACCATGTCTGCTCGAAAGCAAGTGTAAGTAAAACTCAACAACTTTAAAGAAACCGCAAATCAGACTTTTAGGACTTCCGAGAGCTGAAGCTGACTCTCACAGCGATCCCCGTATCGGCGCCTTAATACGAAATGGCCTACAAGAAAAGAAGAGAAGCTTCTTTGTCGTTGTCGGCGACCATAGCAAAGATGTAATTGTGCGCCTACACTACATTATGTCGCGCGTCGACATCAAGCAGAACAAGTCTGTCTTGTGGGCGTATAAAAATAAATTGTTGAACTTTACCAGGTATGCGAGTGGCCGTACCATTCAGCCCAAAGACTTTTCGTTTTGGCTAATTCAACACCAAATTACAGTCACCGAAAGAAGCGCGAGGCCAAGATCAAAAATGAAATAAGGAGGGGCATCCGCGAAGTCAACGATGAAGACCCGTTTGAGCTGTTTATTTCGCTACACAACATTCGATACACCTACTACAAGGAGACGGACAAGATTCTCGGCAACACCTACGGCATGTGTATCCTGCAGGACTTTGAGGCCGTGACGCCCAATACCCTCGCGCGCACCATTGAAACGGTCGAGGGTGGCGGCCTTGTCATTCTGCTACTCAAGGGCATGAGCTCGCTGCGCCAGCTTTACAACCTCTCCATGGACGTGCACTCGCGGTACCGCACCGAAGCCCACGCCGACGTCGTCGCCCGCTTCAACGAGCGCTTCCTACTCTCCCTCGGCAGCTGTGAGTCGTGCCTCGTCATCGACGACGAGCTCAACGTGCTCCCCATCTCGGGCGGCAAGGACGTCAAGGCCCTCCCACCTCCCGAAAGGGACGAAAATACGACGCCTGCGCAGCGCGAGCTAGCAACCATCAAGGAGGACATGCAAGATCGCCAGCCTGTCGGCTCCCTCGTCAAGCTCGCCCGTACCGTCGACCAGGCCAAGGCACTCCTCACATTTACCGATGCCATCGCCGAGAAGACGCTGCGCAGCACGGTGGCCCTGACCGCCGCCAGAGGTCGCGGCAAGTCGGCCGCGCTCGGCGTTGCCGTCGCTGCCGCGGTAGCTTACGGATACAGCAACATCTTCATCACATCCCCGTCGCCGGAAAACTTGAAGACGTTGTTTGAGTTTGTTTTCAAGGGTTTCGATGCTCTGGGCTACGCCGACCATGCCGATTACTCTATTATTCAGAGCACGAATCCCGACTTCAACAAGGCCATCGTCCGTGTCAATATTCACCGCCAGCACCGCCAAACTATCCAGTATATCCGCCCGCAAGACGCTCATGTTCTCGGACAGGCTGAGCTGGTTGTCATTGATGAGGCTGCTGCCATCCCTCTGCCTCTTATCCGCAAACTGATGGGCCCTTATCTGGTCTTCATGGCATCTACCATCAACGGTTATGAAGGTACTGGTCGCTCTCTGTCGCTGAAGCTCATCAAACAACTGCGAGAGCAGTCGCGCACCGCTTCTGCTGGTGGTGCTGATACCGAAATCGCTGACCGTGCCACTGGACGCGCGGCAAAGGGCGAAGAGTTTCAGGCCGGCCGCAAGCTACGAGAGATTACTCTCTCCGAGCCGATTCGTTATGCACAGGGGGATGGTGTTGAAAAGTGGCTAAACAAGCTGCTGTGTCTCGATGCTCAGCTACCCAAGGTCAAGGCCGGATCCCCTGATCCTTCCCAGTGCGAGCTTTGGAACATTAACCGCGATACCCTGTTCTCTTTCCATCACGTTTCAGAGGCCTTCCTTCAGCAGATGGTTGCGCTTTATGTGGCCAGCCATTACAAGAATACACCAGATGATCTGCAGCTGATGAGCGATGCGCCCGCTCACGAGCTTTTCGTTCTGACTGCTCCTCGATCTGACCAGACTGGCAGGCTCCCCGAGCCTCTGTGTGTGATTCAAGTCGCACTCGAGGGTAAGATTAGCAGAGAAAGTGTACTAAACAGCTTGAGCCGCGGCCAGAGACCTCACGGTGATTTGATTCCCTGGCTCGTCAGCCAGCAGTTTCAAGATGAGAATTTTGCCACGCTGTCCGGCGCTCGTATCGTACGAATAGCCACCAACCCCGAATACATGTCCCAGGGCTACGGCTCCAAGGCCCTCGAGCTCCTCATCAACTACTATGAGGGCAAGTTTGCTAACTTGTCCGAGGACGAGGACCAAATCATGGACGACCGGGTTAGCAGAGCTACGGATGCTGAGCTTTCGAAAACGTCGCTATTAGATGACAAGATTGCCGTCCGTGACGTCAGCAAGATGCCGCCTCTGTTTACCAGCCTGTCGCAGAAGCGTCCTGAGAAGCTGGACTACGTTGGTGTCAGCTACGGCCTGACCAAAGAACTGCAAAGGTTCTGGAAGCGGTCCTCCTTCGCCCCGGTTTACCTACGTCAAACGGCCAATGATTTAACGGGCGAGCATACTTGCGTTATGCTGCGGCCTCTAGGGACGGGCGAAGAGTCGAGCTGGCTCGGCGAATTCTCACGCGATTTCCAAAAGAGATTTGCCTCTCTCCTCTCTTATCATTTCCGCACATTCAACGTTCAAATGGCCCTCAGTATTGACGAGGCTGCCTCTGCTGGCGCCAGGCTCGACGGCACGGAAGTTGCGCCCCTGACCAAGGAGGAGCTGGATCGCTACATGTCGCCATTTGATCTCAAGCGCCTGGAGTCGTATGCCAACAACATGCTAGACTACCATGTGATCCTCGATCTGCTCCCCACCATTGCCAGCCTCTACTTCAATGGCAAGCTCAAGCAAGGCGTGAACTTGACGGGCATTCAAAAGGGCATTGTCATGGCCATGGGTCTTCAACGCAAGGACTTTGACGCGACCTCGCAGGACCTCACTGTGCCCGCGCCGCAGCTCATGGCCATGTTCATCAAGATCCTGCGCAAGGTGACGACGCACTTTGCGACGCTCGTCTCGGCCGCCGTGGACGCGGAGATGCCCAAGGCGCAGCAGGTGGGCGTCAGCCGCGCCGATGCCAGCGGCGCGCACGACGACGAGGCAGTCGAGGACAAGTACGCGCCGTTGACGATGTCGCTCGACGACGAGCTGGAGGAGGGCGGCAATGAGGCGTTGCAGGAGCTGCGCAAAAAGCAGCGCGAAATGATTGACTCGCTTCCGCTGGACCAGTACGGCATTGATGGTGATGCCCCCGCGTGGGAGGAGGCCGAGAAGAAAATGAAGAATGCCATCAAAGACGGCAAAGCTGCGGGCGTCGTGAGCGTCAAGTCGGGCAAGACAAAGCGCAAGGCGGCCGCAACAGCCAGCGAGGTGTATGAAGAGACATTTGGCGACAAATCATCAAGGAAAAAGGCCAAAAAGGGTAAGAAGGCCTAAGGGCCCAATTTGAACTCGCGATCGGAAGAAGTCCGATCCGCCTGCTTCATCGACACCATAGGCGTTGTTCTTTTATTTGTTGCATTCATGGGTCAACTAGGTGTTCTTCCCCGTCCATGTGGGCACTGTTGTACATACACACACACTATAAAAAGAAGCATGTTTGAGCACTCGAGTTGATCGAGCAAGTGCTAAAGGTGTCAGGGCGCCGTTCTCGACCCTTTTCCCTGTGTGACTGTTTAAATTGCGAGAAGCCATTACCAATGGGATCTGGACCCTGGGGGTTGTCTTTGGTTTGTGCGACTCCGGACCTAAAGGCTGCGGCGCCCGCAATGCTGCCTGGCACCTGGCTTCTGCGCTTTGTCCAATTTTGGCCAGATGTGCGGGAGGTAACACCGGCAACCTGCATCGCGAGAAGGCGAGCCTCTGGGCGGAATAGGGCGTTGGTTCTCAC
Source organism: Aschersonia sp. MBC 622 (assembly GCA_030782805.1). Taxonomy (NCBI): domain Eukaryota; kingdom Fungi; phylum Ascomycota; class Sordariomycetes; order Hypocreales; family Clavicipitaceae; genus Aschersonia; species Aschersonia sp. MBC 622. Next base: position 88,426 of record JARJPL010000500.1, read on the forward strand.
CTTGTGTTCACTCGTCGGCGTTCGAGACGAGGTCGAGCCTCTGGCAGCTGCCTGCCAGGTTGGAGGGGGTGACTTGGCTGTTGAGTGACAGTTAGTTGGTCGTGTTTGCACTGCTGCTGCCTCCTCTATCCGTTTCACCACTTCACATCATCCTATCACACGACAATATCTCGACCTCTTTCGTCTCTCAAAACATTTCCTCTAAAGCATCTCTTTTCCGATATCCTCTTTTGACTTTTTTCTTTGTTTCGCGGAAATCGGTGCCGTGGAGTTGAGCAGCGTGATACATACCTAACTAGCAAACGGGCTACGGCGATCACGATTAACTCGTACCATTTTGAGCCCCGAGCTTCGAAACAACGGGAGAGCCCGTTCCTTTCTTTCCGGAACCTACGTGTGTGTACAACTGCAGATTGCGCCTCCATGTGCAGGCCAGTCTATCTTTACTGCCCCTACTGCAAGGCCCGATACTTCTTCATGTGGGAAGAGTGCAGCTGCTTCTGGGCGCGCTACCAGTACATTGTCATTGACCAAGGCAACTTTGAATCGCGGCCGCGGTTGAGCCGCCGGACGGACGAGCCGCCCGCCTGCGGCGGCGTCATCCAGGAGGACAAGAACCGCCACTTTGAGCTGGGAGCGTGTCCCCGGCTGCGGCGGTGTCCGTCTCTGCAGGCACTACAGCAACGAAATCGACAGCAGCAGCAGCAGCAGACGTCGACACAGCATAGGATGCTACGTAAGCGCAATGCCATAATGCAGACAAACGATCATGGCGAAGAGGAGTCGATGGAGGAGCGGCGCAAGAGGGAGTTTGCAGAGAAATTCTTCCGGAAGCGGCCAGTAATGCCACTTACGCGGGTCAACGACACGGTGGATGCCGACCACGAAAACGACAATGAGAACGATGTGGTGCCCGGTCATGAAGATGCGACCACGGAGTTTGAAGATGAAGAGTCCGAGGTCCTGTCGGAGCAAGCGGCCGCATCGGGGGACCCAGTGCAGATAAGACGGCCAATTACTGGTGCGGAATTGTCTCAGAGCCTGGACAGTACCATCATCGAGTCTGGCTCCGAGGTGGAGAGCAGCGACTGGGAGGAGGAAGAGCGGAACTTGCCACTCCGGGGCCGCAGGGTCGGTCCGGCACATTCATCAATCTAGACAGTGCCTCGAGCGGCATCCAATACATTTCCGTGTTTGCGCTGAGCTGGGCAGAAAACAACAGCAACACTGTTGCAAGCTAGGCCCAGATTTTCCATGATCAGGCAATGAGCTGACAGACACTGGGCTTACAGACCGCAATTTGTAGTGAGCCTACGCACCGTAACCAAGATGGAGCTTGCTGCGTTTCTCCATGGTCATTACGTTATTGCAAGAGAGAGATTGCGGCAAGCGGAGGAGATGCCGAGGCTCATGGCTTAGTTTGGTTTCGAGATGGAAGTTCATTGGACGGTTGGTACGGGGGCGCGGCTTTAGCCCGGTGAGCGATACGGAGAGAAATGCCGGTCAGCGGGGCCTCTACTTACCGCCAGGAACGGAGATGTCGATGACGCAGTAAATGTCCACATTTGATTCAACCAGATAGCGCCGTAAATGTTACTAGATTAGCGAGCGCCCATGTGTCTACTCTTTTTATTTCGCTACCTGGCAGCAACATCACAGCTGCTGTCTTGGCTGTGACACCAAGCACACTCTCAATTATGCGCCAACTTACACGCTGCCTCGCAGCCCTCGTCTGTCTCGTGCCGCTGGCCGCCCTCGCCGAGCAGGTCGCCAACTTTGACGTCTCACAAGCGACCGCCGAGTCACACGCCTGCGGCTCCGCATGCCGGGCTCGCCTCGCACTTACCATCCCCGCCGACCGGGATGCCGTCGGGCGCGACTTTGACGTCGATTTCTACGCCACCGCGGCCAACTTTTCCCGCGCCTCGTCGCAGCCCGGCGACGTGCTCAAGCTGGAGCCCGTGGACCCCAAGACGCTCACGCTTGACGGCGGCGCGACCACATACCGCTTCCAGTACGTGTCCGTTGACGCCGACGGCAGCGTCGTCCCCGTAACAGGCTTCATCGCCTTTCCATTCACGCCGCACATTCCGGCCGACGGCGGCGATGGCGTAGCGCCACTAAAGTACAGGCTGGCGGCCTTTGCGCACGGCACGGTGGGCATTTTCCGCGGGTGCGCGCCGTCCAACGGCGCCGCGCTCTACGACTACGGCTCCTGGCAGCCGGCGCTGCGGCGCGGCTACGCCGTCGTGGCAACCGACTACGCGGGACTCGGCAACAACTACACGGACCACAAGTACCTCTTCCTGCCGGCGCACGCGAGCGACGTGCACTATGCCGTCGTGGCGGCGCGCCGTCTCTTTGGCGCGCGGCTGACTGACGAGTGGGTGAGCTTTGGGCACTCGCAGGGCGGCGGCGCCGCGTGGAAGCTCGCCGAGAGCGTGTACGTGCGCAACGACACGGGATACCTGGGCACCGTGGCCATAGCGCCGGCGACGTACGCGGCGGACCAAATCTACGCAGCAGCCGTCGACGGCCTGAGCGGCGGCGGCAACAGCAGCAGCAGCAAGGGTGGCGCGGGCGTGGGCTTTCTCCCACTGATCCCGACGGCCGTGCAGCGCGTCATCCCGTCGTACAACGAGAGCATCCTATCGCCGACGCTGCGGTCGCGCGTGGCCATGGCCGAGGAGGCGCAGCTGTGCCTCGAGGGCGTGCTCGGGCTCACGCTCGACCTGGGCCTGGCCGACGTGGTGTCGGTCGCGGGCGGGCTGCGCGACCGGCCGACGCTGCGGCGGTGGCAGGACCTGGCGGCGCCGGCGCAGGGCGACGTCTCGCCGGCGCCGATATTGGTGGTGCAGGGGCAAAACGACACGGCGGTGCGGTGGCAGACGACGGAGGAGGCGTGGGCGCGCGCGTGCGCGTGCGCGGCGGGCAACGAGGTGCATCTGCGGCTGTTCCCGACGCAGGGCCATCGGCCGAGCTTGGCGGCGGGCGCGCCGGAGTGGCTGGCCTGGATGGACGGGCTGTTTGATGAGCAGAGGACGAAGGCGGCGGGAGGAGGAGGAGGAGGAGGAGCGTGCAGGGTGAGGGAAAAGAAAAAGTGTACAAGGTATGTGCGGGAGCCGTTTGATGGAGAGTATGTGAGGGCGCCGACGGATGTGGATTTAAAGCCATATCTGGGACCTCTGAACCAGACGGTGTAGATTATGCGAGTGAGAAGAGAATTGTCATGATTAAATTGTCAAGTCGGCTGTGAGTTGTTTACAGGCATTCCAATAACATGGTCTTGTCCCAATGCTACTTGCTCTCGCCAAAGTTGTGACATAGAATCGTACAATTCGTAGTAGCTGACCAGAATTGTCTTTTTGATCAAGATGCAGCAAAATCTATAGACAAATTCCAGACATCCCTAATGCTTCAGGCATATCCGAGCGCTGCACCGAGCACATGACTATCGCCAGATGCAGTTTTGAACCAACTTGTTGTCCAGGGTAGGCTTTCGGTACCAGCGGGATCGAGACCCGGCGTCATTTATGGCGGCCCCCCCCGTATGGCAGGGCGATGAAGGAAATAGCGCCCGCCCGGCTAGGCTGATAATATCGAGGCTAGTGAAGTAACTACTGGTAAGAAACCAGTATTATTATCCCTCTGTGTGTAATGTAAGCAGACATGTGGGTGCAGCCAAAACTGGGGAAGCCGAAGAAAAAAAAAATCAAAAAAGTCCCCAAGTCCATGGACCAAAAGCCGCTCGTACCGGGACAGGCGGGATTGGATTCAATTCACTCATTCCTGTCTCTGAGGACGAATTTTCTCTCCTTTGCTTGGCTTTGCTTGTCTTTTTAAAATTTCTTCTGGCCACAAGTCGTAAGCTTCTCGTCAATTCATAAAACAATATTGGATTGGAGTCTGTTTCACTTTGTGGTAATAAGGCAACGCCTGTATTAGTTACAGTCAAAGCGCCCCATAAAAAATCGTCAGCAGAAGGTGCATCGTCTCGTCAACAAAAGAGTCCGCCCGGCCCTTTCTTCTCCTTTACCCACGCGCGTCATTTTTTCTTCTCTCCTCCTCAATCTCCCATCTCTTTTCTCCCTCCCTCCCTTCCTCCTTCATCGCCATGCTCTCCTCTGCGTTTGTTGGCGCAATTGTCCTCTGCGGCGCCGCCTCCGCCGCCGTGGCCGCGCCGCCCGCCCCAGCCATTACCCCGGCAGCCGTGCTGCAGCGTCGCGATCCGGCCGGCGAGCTGGACCCCTGGGTCAGCGTCAACGAGGATCCCTCGGCCACGACATACACGCCCCAATGGACGACGGACGGCGAGGGCAAGTCGAGTCTCAAGGACGCGGCCCCGTCGAGCCTCACGGGCTCCGTCTTCTCCTTCACCACCCTCGGCGAGCCCACGACGACGACGGGCGACCCTCCCAACCCGACGGCCAGCAACAATAAAGGCACGGGCGCCTTTTCGCTCTGCTCCAAAAAGGACAGCAGCACCGAGCCCTTTTGCCGTCCAAGAGTCAACTCGACCCTCGAGCCCGGCAACGTCTACTACCGTACGTTGTTTCGACTGCATGCTTCTCCAAGGATACCCTCTCTCTACACGCATCTAACTAGCGCCTAGTAACTTGGGATCCCGAGCACTACGCGAGCAAGCTCAACGAGTCGTACACCCTCACTGTCCAGGTCAAGCAGCAGAACCGCACCACCAAGGAATGGGTCTTTCTCTCCGACTTTGACCACACCCAGGTACCCGCCAAGCAGGGCTATTTCCCCTTTGACGTCAGCGACAAGCTCCTCGACGGCCACGACAGCAACAACATCACCGTCACCCTGCAGCGCCGCATGAACAGCACCATTGGCGACCCGGACGACGTCACCACCGCCTACCCGCTCAGGATTGTCAGGTTCAAGTTCCCGGCCAAGGCGCCCAACAACGGTGCCACTGGCCGCTCCCTCACCATTGCCCTGCCCGTCGTCTTTGGCACCATCTTGCTGCTCGTCGTCGGCCTCTGCCTCTGGAACCGCAAGACGCGCCGCATCCACCTCGGCGACATTGTTTCCCGCAAGAGCAAGCGCGGCTACTCGGGCCGCGCCGAGCGCCGTCGTCGCATGTTTGGCTCCGCCGCCGCCACCGATGCCGATCACGACATTCAGCTCGGCAACGGCTTTCCCGACGACGGCCACGCATACCACGATGATGCTCCTGCGGCGCGCAGTGGCAATCGACGCCGTGCCGACAGCGATGGTCTCGACAGCTTGGCCGCCTCGCCCGTGCACGAGAGCTTTCAGCAGCAGAATATTACGGGCGGTCGCAACGCGTTCCGTGACGAAATGGACCGTCAGAACTACGAGCGCAGCGGTCCTTTGTAAAATGGTGATTTGAAAAGGAGGAAAATCAGGTTACTCGAGAAAGAGGAGGAAAACAAGTGACAAGGACCAAACGAGGGAAAAAGGTCGGCTACCATCATTACAGAGGCGTTTGGACGGTCATGATTTAGATTTTTGTACTTTTCATCTTTTCTACCATGATGCCTGTATCCAGAAAGATTTGTGTTTTTTGTATAATGAAGTCGAGGAAGAATATGAAGTATGTATCAAATGAATGGCTGATGCCATACTACTTACCAAGCAAAGCGAGTAATTTCACGGACACTTGAACTTGACAGTTGCTCTTCGGGATGTAAGGCAAAGACACGCTCATATTTGTTTCTTTATCTCATAGCTCATTCGAATCATTAGCAACAAAGGAAATAGCATTGGCATCGATCGCCACCTGTCCATGAATCCGTCTCCCGCCCACAACACACACATCTGCTCAACTCAAACACCACCCCAACACCCACCACCACCACCACCACCCCAGCATCCCCATCCTCGACACCCAGCTGCTCCTCGCCCCTCGACTCATCGTCGGCGGCCCCCCATTGCTGTTCACGCTCCCGTCGTGCTGGATGCGCATCTCCCGCGCCAAGCCCGCGGGGTGGCACGTCGTCCCGCGGGCGCACTGCATCACCACGCTCCAGCGGCCGGCGGCGCAGCGCTGCCAGGAGCTGGTCATGCAGTTCCACTGGCCCTCGTCGGAGCAGGACGAGCCGGCCGACTGCTGCTGGCGGGATTCTATATGGTTGTTGTTGTTGTCGTTGTTGTGGTTATGGTCTTGGGAATTTCTTGTCAATGTGGCGATGACGAGATCAGCACTGGTGGTTTGTTGTAATAAGCCGTCGGCGGCGGTGGCGGCGAGAGCGTGGGTGGCGAGGAGGAGAAGCAGCAGCAGCAGCCAGAAGAGGCAGGACAGCTGATGAAAACTGCACATCCTGTATATCAAGCAGGATTTATTCATCTTTTCATCCGCTGAGCATCTTGCTTTGTGCTGTATGATTGCTTTCATTGATTTCTTTTTTTTTTTTGTGAGTTGTGCTGGGCTGCAGCTAGCTCACCGACACCAGCGCTCGTGTAAGTGGTTGCTCCGTGTTAGTTGGCACATTTGCGCCGAGGAGCTGCGCAAAAACAAGAATACAAAAATCCCGCGGGCCACGGCACGAGGTGAGAAAAGTCCAGGTAAAGGAGATTTAAAAAGGTAGCACAGAAAACACCTTTTGTACGAGAAGAAAAATCACCATCGTACCACGACTAGGGCTTTTCCGGGTCGGTGAGTTGGTGCCCAAAGTTCCCCCACACTGCTGCAATGCAGATGGGCCTCTCTGATTGGGGCAACCACCAGAGTGAGAGCGAAAGTCGGTGTGAAGCTGGAAAAGTCCGGGTCAAGGATCAAGCATCCCATATTATGTAAAGGCAAATATGGGCTTCGTTTGGGCATGCTAAAGAGAGCTCGGGTGGCGTGGGCTGGCGCTGGGTGCCTGAGATTCAGGTACCCGACGTGAAGGGCAAGTTGGGCAATTCTAGGTCAAATGCAGGTAAAATCAGCACGATTCGGAAAAACCAAAGAAGAAAAAGAAAAGACTGAAGGTAGAGGACGTTATTCGAAAAAGCTAGGGACATTCGGGGTTCAGAGCGCACCTTTCGCGGAGCTGCTGAATTCTGAGGAACCTCGATATTGAAGACTTTATGCGAGTCCATGATTGAATCTACTCAATGCTGCTGCGAAACCTATTATTTTCGCCCTTTTTACTTTTGTCATAGCGTAGAAAAGCAAGTAAACGTCTACGGAGAGAAATAATAGAAAATCCATCCATGAGCACCAAAGACTGTCAATTCCCTTCTTGAAAACGTTGGATATCTAGCCCGAGCACACACCCGAGCAAACATGTACACTTACCTCGATATCCAGCTCAAACTTGCACTTTCACCGAACAATCGCTGTCCATTCACCAGCCTCTTCACTATTGTCCCTTGAACCGCTCTCTTCATACGCAATGGCTCTTCCCGAGTCTTCAACCCGGCAAATGACCACCTCCCTTACCTGCTTTGCATCCGTCACGATGCGCTTCGCCCACTGCCACTTACTCCGCATCCCACCCGTGACATCATCCACACTCGCCGCCGCCGCCGCCGCCGCCGCCGCCTCATCATCCTTGTCGATTGCTGCGCTGCCTGCTTCGCTACAACATATTGTCTTGATGAGCACGGCGTCGTCTGGGAACCGCTTCGGATCCAGCGTAAAGAGGCCCGCCACGTCCGTGACAAACACGCACCGCTCGACGGCCGGCAGTCGCTCGGCGAGATGGTACATGAGCGCGTCGCCAGAGAGAATCGTGGACCCCAGCGTACGGTCAAACACGGCGTCGCCAAACAGTAGTGGGACGAAGCCGGCAGCTAGGACCTGCTGCACGCGCGCTACAAGCCGCGCGCTGGAGGCGCCCGTGACGGCGCCATTGTCCGTGTCGACCGTGTCGTAGGTGGACACGGACAGGATGGGCATGCGGTCCCGCACGTGCAGACGCTGCAGCACGTCGAGGTGCAGCTGCAGCACGCGCTGCCTCGTCAGCGCCATGCCAAACTTGACATTGTCGCGGGCCTGTTCGTCATCACCATCGCCGCCAGCCACGTCCAGCCGGGCCGTCCATCCCGCCTTGACCTGATACTTTTTCGCAGGTGGGTGTCCGAAACTACCAGCGCCGTGGATCAGAATCAGCTGTCGGCCGCTTGGGCGTAAAATATCATGGTACGCATGCGCGACGCTGTCTATTAGGCTCTCGATGTTGTGAGAAAGCGTGTCTGGCGCCGCTTTGTCTGTGATGGCGGCGCCACCGAGTTTGACTACCACGGTTGACATGTTTCTGCGGAAGGGGGGTGCAAGAAGAACGGGGAAAACAGAAACAATCGCCTAATCAACGCTGGCGTGCAAGAAGAGTGGTAGGGGAAGCCGTGCATCGATGCCGGCACGTTTGTGTGGTTAGACAACACGTGATGATCGTGGATCTTCAGCGTAGCTTGGTTACAGCGTGCACGAGGTGATGCCATCACAAACATGCTTAGATTGATCGGTACCGTGATGCAACGCCAGCGCAGGACATGTATAGATTGACCGGCAAAATATTCCATCCAACTATAGCACACTCTAAAACAGTAACTGGACACATTGTCCATCAGGTGCTTGCTCCAATCCTCAGCGCGAAAAGGTCTCACAAATAAGTCCATGAATATCACTATTTGGATCGTTCTACAATTTCTTTTTCTTTCTTTCTTTCTTTCTTTTCCTTTTCTCCCATCTTTTACCTAGACTCCCTTTTGATCATGTACTCGCCGCTTGAGCTTTTTCTTTTCTCTTGCTTGTTATTTTTACCAGCCAAATGAATAATTAGACGAATGTGATGATGCTCAGAGAGAAAGAGAGGAAGCTGTTTGCCGGTAGCTGGCGATAACGGGCATCCTCGGCTGAGTCAGCCAGTGGCGGGCGTCGTGTCTGCCAACCAGTCTTCCGTTGAACCTGTTTTCATTACCGCCTTGACTCCCACGGCCACGAATTCATTAATTTCATCACGCATGATTCTTCTTCTTCTTGGTAGTCTGAACATCTTCCCATTCTCGATTCACATTTCGATAATCCTCCGCCCCATAAGCGTCAAAAACTTCCCGAAACAGGCTGCTCTTCCGGCGCGTCTTCAACCCAAGATCGCGGAGCAATGTGCCAACATACGTAAGAGTGTCAAACACCAAACAAGGCGATTTCAAATCCCAATCGACCGGATGACGCCAGTGCCCAAAACGGTTGTGCAGCACATATTCGTATCGTAGCTTCTCATAAGCTTCTGCGTCTGCGGCAATGGCAGAAGGGTTGTTGTCCAGTTTGCCATCAAGAAAGGCGCTAATCCAGAGACCACTGATATGCGCCGTGGTCATGGTGCTCAGATTGTACATGAGGCCGGCAAAGGCAATGTCGTGGTATCTGAGAAGCCTTGCTGATTGCGGCGCGAGGAAGCGATACAGCATGTAGCCGGTCTGGGGTTTGGCATTGGTCGTCACGACGCCGTCTCGCTTCGTGATGGAGGTGTAGTTGGGAAACTGGGGTTGGTTTTTCAGTATCGGAAGCTTGGCCAGTATTTCGCTGTCGGCACGCTTGATCAGCTGTGCTTGCTTTCCAGTCTCAGGATCCCATTCGCCGTCCGTTCGATGATGAGGCAGCCCTAGCTCCGCCTCGATGCCCTCGGGTAGAAACTTTACAGGGGGCGACTGCTGCCAACCACTATACGCCATCATTATGTCGGATTCAAACGAGGTACCGTCGCTCAGATGTACCTCGCCCGGGCCGAGTCTCTCAATCTCTCCAATGTGGACCTTGATCGTTCCGTTTCGAACAAGCTCAAGCATGTCCTTTTCGTAGTTGAGGATGCTGAGACTGGTGGCTGCGTACATGATAGGGATCCACGGTTTGAGTTTGGCAGTCTCAGGGTGCTTGTCATAACCAACCAAGTCGTTGACGTCGGAGCCGATGACTTGCCACACGCTGTTGACCACCAGACGGCCGAGCCAGGTGCGATGCAGAAATCGCTGAATCCAGGAGAAGCCATCTGTTTCGGACCAGATGGATGGGCTGAACCAAGTCATGGCACGAGTGTCTACATGAAATCAGGTGGCTGCGCAAGAAATGGCGGTGACAAGACTCACGTGCAAGCTTCTCCAGCCATAGCTTGAAAGGAGACACGCGAGGTGTGGAAAGCCATACTGGGCCATGACCGGAAGCTGCAACAAAAGCTCGATTAGCAAAAGTCAAAAAGGACCTGATACTGGTAAAATGTGCTTACCACGTATGACCCAATTGACTGACACGCCGGACATTGCATACGAATAGGCTACGTCCCAGGCAGCTTTACCAACCCCGTATACGGTCGCACTTTTTGCCGTCTTGAGAGTATCAGCATATCGTGGAAATTCCTTGACATGAAATATAGGACCCCCGAATGTTTCCTGGCCGTCAAAAGCTGGTGCAATGGGATCGGTAGTAAGACCAGTCGCGGCAATCAGGCGACGTGCAAAGACTTTGGTCGGAGCGTCGGTTCCCTTTGCATTCTCCAGCGTGAGCACCCAGCCACCTTGTTCTGTTTCTTCCTGGTGCTCAGCGACGGCGACCTTTGTGTTGAACTGGATGAGCCTGTCAATGCCGAAGCGACGAGCGTAAGCCTCTAGGTACGCATTGACCGTCTCGCCTGGAATATGATCCTGGGCAGGCTGAAGCTTTGCAGCTTGCGCGTCGAGTGGAAAGTCCGGATACTCAAAGGTCCCCAAGAGATTGTTCGTCTTTAGGTTCGGGTACAGCCGCTCTACCGACCACGTTCCTCCCAGGCAGGGACGCGATTCGTAAATGACGAGCTTGTCGTCTGGGTGCGTGACATGATACTGCTTGGCGGCAGCTAATCCGTTGATACCTACCCATATACGTTTACTAAGTCAGTCTAATTTCTTGCAACATCTTTAAACCCCCGGTCTCTCAAGCCAATCACACATCCGCATTGCTGCGAGATAATGTGACTGTGACGGCCTTCGCGTTACCGAAGGTATGGGCTGGATCGAGATTGGAGGGGCCAGCCAGGACGTTGGGAGAGGGGACAAAGGGCCTACCGCTGCCAATCACGGCACAATCTAGTCGTTCCATTCTGGGGTTGGCAGGATCAAAGCGAACTGACAGCACACTACTTTTCTCGCTTCTGCTTTAGGATGATGCCGTAACAGGCACCACAAATTCGATTCTCAACCAAGAAAGATAATTGAGGATTTTTTAGGGGAACATGATCTTGTGGCAAAATATGGATATGGTGTACGCATAGTAGAGAAAGATAATCGTTGCGGTGTCCATATAATACTTCATTTACACCCCCGCAGCCGCGCATCAGCTCCAGCCGCCTGCGTCACAAATGAGACTTGATTGAACAGCAGCCACCAGAAGTAATGATCTATCATTTTACCTACCGAGGCGTGAGAGATTACTAGGAAGATCAACATGTTTCAGAGACATTTCTCAGATTCTAGAGTGTTACCTATGATCATATGTGTATGCATACACACATGTAGAGCTCAGCGACCAGAGCTACTAGCTATGTATAGTTGCTGTAAAGACTAACAGGAAACCTGTCTGGTTCCTCTATTACTCCCAGATTTGTTTCTTTGGCATGGACTATCATGTTCAAATACTCGCGTTTCCTTTGCCCATTGACTGGTGGTTCGAGTCTCGACCTCCTGCGCATCATGGAATCCCATTTCCACAGCAAGTTGGTTGCCAAATACATGGGCTGAAGCTAGATACCCCGTTTGCATATCCACTCACTAACTAATAAAGCATTGAGATCGCTGTTCAATATGCAGCCGCAGTCAGCTGGTACGTGATTGGGTGGAGTTTGGGGTGCTGCGGGCATAGTCAGGCCACCAGCGCCAGGAGGGCTGATATCGCTGTGAAACGTCTTTCGGATATCGTGATTGGCGAGTTGTTTCTTCTATATCGAAAAGATAACCAACTACAGCCGAGAGTCTGCCATTATACCGTGATC
>JARJPL010000501.1:0-102093 GCA_030782805.1 Aschersonia sp. MBC 622
AAAACGCCTGCGCGGCGACGCGCAGCAGCGGCTGCAGCGCCGTCTCCCAAAACAGCACGGCGCGGCCCGCTCCCGCCTTTGTCGAGAGCACGTAGTCGACGACGCCGCCGTCGGCGCCGCGGGCGAGATGCGCAGGCAGCTGGGCGATGCGCGGCACCGAGGAGGCGAGCTGCGGTGGTATGTCGTCTGCGGAAGTCTGGATGGCGACGAGGCGAAAAGGCTGCTGCTCTGCTGCGCTGGTGGCGGCGTCGGCGGCGGCGGCGGCGGAGTCTTCGACGAGTCCGACCACAATGTTGAAACGGGGCTGCTGCGCGCTGGATGACGATGGGCGCAGGATGGCAATGACCTGGTCGAGGGTGAGGGAGGGTGTCTCGTGGGACGCGTCGGCGAGGAGGCTGGCGCTCAGGGTGCCGGCATCGTCGTCAAAGATGAGCGAGTCGGCGTGCACGAGGATAGGTGCGGCGAGTTCACCCATTGCGGCAGGGGGAGGGGGGGCGGGGGGCGGGGGACGGACGGCAAAGATTTATGATGGGTGCTGATTAAAGACAGATGTAACGGGATTTTTCAAAAGAACAAGACGAAAGAAAGAAATGACCGAGGCAAAGGCAACAATAGAACAATGCGTCTAGATTGTGAGCATATATACGTTCCAAGTTTATAGTGCCGAAGAGAGGAATTAAACGTCATTGGCTCCACTGCAGGCACAGGAGGGGTCCAAAACTACCGCGGGGGATGTTGCATCTTATGGAGTCGCCGTTGCGTTATCTGCCGCCTATAATGTTAAAGCCCTGCCTTGCCGGTCATTCAGGAATCAATTTGCGTGATATCGAAATGAGCCGACGCGGACATGTCAAAGCTACTTACTTATATAACCAACTTCCGGGGCATACTAAATAGCAAAAAAAAAAAAGAAAATAGTTATCACTGACACGGTAGTTTAGCCATGTCTGAAAATGTTAGGCGGCCTTGGTTCATAGAGAGATGAACAGGTACCTACCTAATGGGGCAGGTACCTGATAGTGAAGGGCGGGGATTCATTTTAAGGGCTAGGTAGTTTGGCTTGCTTACAAGCCGGCTTACAGACACTCTGTGCCTTGGTATAGGGATATCAACAGCTGAAAACATTAATGATGATTTTAATCGTCATCGTCATCAGCGGCGGCCTCTCCTCTCACTTGGTCTTGCTGCGCATTGAAATGGGCTGAGCAAGGGATGATTAGTCAGGCGGCGTCGAGTGCGACATGAGACTTTCAACCGTTTAGGGGAAGAAACACGTTGCATACACATCTTCATCGCCTTTCCTAGCAAAGACATCCAGAGATGGCCAAATCTTGCGACTGCCGAGAAATACGCACGTGTCACCATGATGGACTCGAATACCCATATCCCAAAGACATGACATTGAATCTGCCAGCGCCACTCTCGCTCTTCTCCAAGCACACCGGTCAATATTGGTTTGATTTTCAGGTCGCTTACAAGGCGTGCTGCGATGGGCTGCTGAAGCCGCGCAAAAAAAGTTGGGAATTTGATACTTTTGAATTGATCGCTTTCTATTATAATGCCTTGACTTTAGTTGCTCTTGGCTTTCGTCAGTGGACCCCAGTTTTCTCTGGGATTCATCTGATAGCGAACAAGATTCTGAGCCTTGCCCTCGCGCCCGAGTCGAGCCAGATCATCATTGAACACAAGAGTTTTCCTCAAGTCTTGTTCGGTGAGAGCCCTTTGATCGCTCGACACCATTTGTTCGACCCCGGCCTCGTCGCCTTCCTTCATCACTGCATCGACGCCTTCCATCTTCAAATCAGGCTGGCCATCGGCCGCGTCAGCATCGGCATTGGGTTCATCCTCGAGTAAACCGGCCTTTTTCAAAAGTCTCCATGGCGCCGTATCTGGCTTGAATTTGGACTTCTTGATGGGCGCCTTTTGCCGTATCCATTCCGCCACGATCCACCATATTGTTGACCATGGAGCGTCTGTTTTGATGCTTCCCGGCTTGCAATGACTGCGGCCCGCAACGTAGCCAAGATGCTTCAACGCCCCTCTAAAGACATCATCGCCCGGTGTGGCGGCTGAAACAATGCTCGCAATTTTCCCGGGAATTATAAAAAATGGATAGTGGTCAATCTTGGCGTACTCTTTGTCCCGAGACTCGACGGGAGCTGTCTCTTCAGGACTGGGTATCAGCTCCTCTAGCGCGTTTCGCAGCATTCCTTCTAGTCGAGGAAGAGTGCGATAGACTTGCTTGTCGGCCTCTGGTATTTGCTTTAGCAACCTCTCGATAAAGTCCCGTGAGTGAATGTGGCCACCCCACATTGGGCCGTTGATATGCATTTTGGTACCGCAATGTTTGCAAAGCTTATCTGCTGCTCCCAAGGCCATACCGAATTTGTAGTATGCTGCGTTGCCCTTTTTGTTGAGCACTGCCTTGGCACGCATCAGGTACTGGGTTTCCCAAGCGCCGCAGCCGTTATCACAGCTGTGTACAACCATTGTTTTTGTGCCTAGAAATTTGACTGCCTGTGGAGACTTTGTGACCCGGATAAAGACTTTGGTGTAAAAGTCAATGGAAAGAGACAGCTGTGGCTCAATTGCAAGTCCATAACGAGCTGCCGACGTGGCTACTCCATTAATGATTAGCCGTAGACCAGCTTCGTGGGAGTGCGGGCCATGAATTGGTGTGCCGCCGTAAAGGGAGAAAGTCTTCTCGCAGTATGCATGGCCAGCCCACACAGCGCTATCTGTGCATGTAATGCACAAAAGGCCGCCGTCATCACGCACGGCCTGGACGGCAGCGTCAAAGAATGGAGCCGCGGTTCCATATGGATCTAGGTCGATAACGTCAAATTTGGATGATTTCTTCCATGACTTGTTGGTCTCGCCATTTGCAAGCGAGTCTGCAATTGTTCTGTACATGACTGCAAGGGCGTCGCCGTTGGTCACTGAAACAATATCCTCGACGCCGTTGTGTTTGACATTTTGCTTGATTGACTTGGCGGCGGAAGCTGACAAGTCGTTGGCTATGATGCTAGTGACAAACGGGAGTTCGCGCGCATATCGCAGCGCGCGTAGACCTGAGGCTGAAAGGGCATCTAGCATTTTGAAAGGAGGTTTGGTAGTCTTGCCAGCGTTCTGGTCTTCTGGGCCAGGCTCCAACTCTGACTGTTGCTTTGGCTGCTCTGGTTGCTTTGGCTGCTCTGGCTGCTCTGGTTGCTCTGGCTGCCCTCCCTGTTCCGCTAGCCCGGTCTGCTCTGTCTCTTCGGGCTTGGTGCCATTTTCGTCTCCCCTCTTGCGTTTCTTTCCATGCCTAGTATCCTTTGTTTGTTTGCGAGCCCTTCTCTTCTCCAGAGCTTCCTCGCCGTACGCTTTGATTGCGAGCACAGAGAGATCGCGGTTGTACTGCTGGATTGGGTTGTAGAAAACCTGCTGCACCTCGCCAGAGTCTTCTCCAACCTTGGCACCTTGCGGAACCAGAATTGTCGCGAGACCTTCCGTCACTGTGCTGAAATGCGCCCCATCCACCTCTACAGTCCCATTTCCGGTCGTCTTGTCGCTCATGGCCGTCGCAAAGTACTGGCGAGATCGATTTAGCGCAATGGCGGAGTATCTGCCCGGAATTTGCAAGGCAATCTGGTGAAAAGCTGCTCGTAACGTGAGGGATTGCAGCATGCAGAATTCTTTCGTGATAAGTG
Source organism: Aschersonia sp. MBC 622 (assembly GCA_030782805.1). Lineage (NCBI taxonomy): Eukaryota > Fungi > Ascomycota > Sordariomycetes > Hypocreales > Clavicipitaceae > Aschersonia > Aschersonia sp. MBC 622. The sequence continues at coordinate 3,690 of JARJPL010000501.1, forward strand.
TAGATTGATTTGTCGCAAAAGTTGACCTTTTCGCAATTGGCGGAGCTGTTAATTTTTTGGATTCTGCCGGCTGTAAAATTGGGCGGTGTAGTGAGTACCTAAACAGCAATTGAGCAACCAACAACAGGCGGTGTTCTTGCTACACAGGTACCTAGACACCATCGCCTGCGAATTGGCCATCTTTCTCTACAAAGCGTGGATCCTCCCATACCAATATCGGTTCGCACTTTCCAACTTCTGCTGTGTTGGATATTTATGGCGCTTTGTTCCATTTCAGCGTGCGATGGCGTACATCTCCATTTCCTTCCCGCTCCGCCTACCTAATTTATCACCATTTCAACACCATCATCAAGAAGCATACACTATACACTCAACATCGAACTCTCCTTATCCTCATCATGTCGCATCGAAAAACTCCAGGCTCGCCGGCCTACGAGAAGAACGATTCACCAGTTCATGGAGCATCAGATGAGGTTCTCTTCGACAGAGGCAACTTCATCTCAGGGCTTAATGGGCCGGCATCAGAGCCTGCTCCTCCACCAACAGCCTCGGTACCGTCATCTTATCAACATGCCCATAAGATCCCGCCACACCGGTTCGTGGACGCACATGAATAGAGTATAATTGCCCGTGGAATTGGTGGCATAAAGGACATGGAACAGCTTCGACCAGTGCATCCATCCTCTTGGTTGTATCCGCCCCGAGGCATGGCGCAAGGCCTCTACCGCGATGTTGTACATCAACGCTCTAAATGCCTGCTTTTATATTACGCAGCGGCGTTGATGCAGTGGACATTAATGCTACTACAGCTTTGTATCTCTGCTACACTCACGGCGCTCGGTTCTGTTGCTGTCAAAGATGGTACGCCAATTACGGTTCTTGGTGCTGTGAATACTGTCAGTGCTAGCATTCTGGCCTTTTTCCACAACAGTGGTATCCCCGATCGGTATCGCAAGGACATGGACGAGCTCAGGCAAGTGGAGGACCACATCAAAGAGCTTCTCGATTCTGGCATTGCACCACTTTCGCTCTCCCCGGAGCAAATTATTGCCGAATGTTTCGATTTGTATCAAGACGCTAAAGCTACTATGGAAGCCAATCTGCCTGATAATTATCGCAACCGCCAGACTACGCCAGTGCGACGACAACCTGCGACGCCCATCGAGTCAGGCAATGCAGCTCCTGCGGACTCTACACAAGATACTTCATCTGCTATTAGAGGCGACCGTTCGAAATGATGTCTGTCCTATCATATTTGCAACTGTACAAAGTTAACGAGATGAGGGCATTCTCAAGACCGGCAGCTATGGCCTTACCAACCTGTTCGTGCCCATTCTTGCCGGCAACACTTTGAGTGTATCACGATGATGAATTCGCATAATTCTGATTCCTAAGTATGCATGACTCACAAGAATTTGGACTTGATGACTCTCCCTAGCAGTGACTTGAGCGTTACCACCATCATGTTATGAAAGCGAATGAGATCAGCTTGGGGTCGATTTGTTCTCAAAGAATAAGCAGCAATTTTGCTACCTAGCTAGCTAGTTTTACTACTTATAAACCTGACTTTTCAGCCCAATTCATGCAAAAAGTACATAAAGAGGTTCCACAGCGACAGCTGTACGTGGGAAATTTGCGCTGCACTCCGATAACAGCCATCATCAATGATGGGGCTAAACGTGGCGCATGTTGATGACTAGCGATCCCACCATCAGGCGTGGAATACTGTTGAAGATATATGAGGTGATCCATGACTCTGAGAGCTCCTGCCTAAATTGCACGTGCATATGGCGATCCCAGGGGCCAAACTACTATACTGAGCGCCTCAAACACGGTCAAACTCGTTGGGCCCACCTATGCTCCTCTGAAATTGAGGGTCCCTATCTACCTGTGGTTTCACAAACACGCAACGGTCGCTCAAGCATGGCAAATAGGGAACATGATGTGCCGAGCGAGGGTGAATTGCGGACGCTGAATTCCTGCCTTGTGTCGTCTTTTTGGCAGTTTGACTTTGGGACCACTCGCCGTTTGCACCGCACTGCACTTGAGCCTCCTTCTCAAGAGACTGTATTCATTTATTGCATCCCTCTGTCTCTTCTCTCACCTTGACGTATTTTGATGACATGCTGCATATTCTCGAATCTCCTGTTTAGTCCCTCAATTGAAACTCCGGCACTATTTGGCTGTCTCGACCTCGTGAGCGGCCATGACGCAACTGGTCGCGAGCCCGTTTTCGTTTCCACGAAAGTCGGTTTCGATACTTCTCATTTCCGGTATACTCGCCTACACGTTCTTGTTTCTGCAGGCATGTAATTTAGAAATTGACTTGCTGCGTCCGTTTGCGAGCCAGCAGGGCCGAAATGCGAGTGTGCCAGGTTTCGATACGGGCAGTTACCTAGAAAAGCTGGCTCGCACACACGACCTCTCGCCACAGGTCGAATGGGCAGCATGGAATATCCCGTCGACGCAGAATCAGAAGCAATGGTCGTCCGTCACGCGAACGTCCCGTCGCTTTCGGCCACCCCGGCCGCGGATCTTTGATCAGCGCGGCGGCCACAACGCCAGCTCGTCGCCACCGACGACGTTCAGAACGCTGCCGCTGCCGTCGCCTCGGGGCTGGCGCCCCGGCGATTTTGACGCCTCGGGTTATCTGTTTGGCGTCTCGACGACACACGAGCGGTTGATGGAGAATGACCGAGCCATGCTCCGGAACTGGCAGTGGTGGCTGACGGACGGGAAGCAGGGCAGCAACGGCGCGCACATCGTCATCATGCTAGACAGGGCCAACGAGGAGCATATACAGCAGGTCGAGGCCGCACTGGCGAAGCTGGGCATCCCCGCCATGGTGTATAATATCGGGGACCCGCTGTCCGTCGCGACGACGTATGCGCAGCTCGCCGGAGAGCTACACTCTTACGGGGTGGCCCTGTCGGCTGTGGGCATACACAAGAAGTGGTTCGTCCTGATTGAGGACGCCATCTTTTTTCCGAGCCTGCCGTATTTGAATGAGAAGCTGGGTGCGTATGATGCGCAGGACAGTGTGTACATTGGCGTCCCGAGCGAGCGAGAGGACTGGACGGCCCGCGACAGCAAGCTCTCGACCAACGGCGGCGGCGTCGTTATTCTATCGCGCGGTGGTCTCGTCCATTACCTGTCCCTTTCGTGTGACGAAAAGGACGCTTCGAGCGGAGGGCGGCTCATTGCGCGGCAATGGACGTCCATCCTCCACGGGTGCATGATGACGCGCGGCGAGCTTCCCATGCATGTCATCCCGGGCCTGTACGTGCCCGCAGCGGACGATACAACCTTGTCCTTGCGCCACGGCTCCGATGATGACGACCTCGAAGCCGGCGTGCGGCCGCTCGCGCTGCGCAACCACCGCGGCCACGCGCGGAACGCCGACATTGCCCGCGCCTACCTCGTCGCCGACGTGTGCGGTGAGGCGTGCTTTGCGCAGCGGTTCCTATTCCGCGACGGCTGGGTCCTTGTCAACGGTGTGTCCATCAGTCGCTATCAACACACGCCCACGGTGCAGTCCGCCGCCGCGGACAACCGAACCGAGCGGCGCGCGCTCGCGGCGCAGCTGCAGCTGCAGGAGGCTGATCGTGGTGATGCCGCTAGTGGTAGGCTGCTACTCGCGGGCGGCGGTACGCGCAAGGTATGGAGGCTCCTGGACTCGGTTGTAGATGATGACGGCGCTGTGTGGCAGGCGTATCTGAGGAGGGATGAGCGCAAGAATCGAGCAGCCGGGGCGCAGGAGAAAGAGGTACAGGATGAAGGGTTGCTGGAGGAAGGGGTGCAAAAGGAGGAGAGTGAGCCGCAGGACTCGGTCATCATCCTGATCTGGACTGACGGCGAGCGCGGATGAGCAGCTTGACTGGCGTATTTTGGCAGAAACCTTTTATCTTCATTCGGTGTTGTATTTACATTTTACGCCGCAGCGCGGACGCATACACTTTATTTTGCTTCGTTCATGTTCCACCAAGACACATTCTTTGCCAGTTCTCCTTGGTTAGCTCGTAGTAAACCTCCGTCTTGCCCTCGGCGCCCTCCTCCCCGCAGGCTCGGCGTGTGCCCCGGCCCTTGAGCCCCAGCCTATCCTCTGCCAGCTTCACCATGGCCACGTTGTCCTCAAGCGTCGTCACCGTCACCAGATCCAGCTGCAGCCCTCCTCCACCCCCCGTCGCCTCTGCAAAAGCCCAGTCAATCGCCAGCCGCATCGCCTCCGTAGCGTACCCTTTCCCCCTGTACTCGGGATCAATCATGGCGCCTACGTCCCCCGCGCGGATCGTTTTGCCGTCGCGCACGAGCTCCTTGATGGCGCCGTAGCCACCAAGACCAATAACGAGCGGCGACGACGACGACGCGGTGTCCGGCAGCAGCTCAATGACCATGTTGACGCGCGAGGGCCCGCTGATGATGACGGCGCCGCCGCCGCCGCCGCCGCGAGCGGTGTCGACGACGGTGGGCACAGAGGCAGAGAGGCGCTGCCGGACGATGAGCTCCGAGGCGGCTGTGACGGAGAGGGGCGCGGCGTTGGGGTCGGACGCGTTGCCGGGGTCTGAGAGCAGAGCGGCGAGGCGGGCGGCGTCGGAGGGCTGTATGGTGCGCAGGACGATGGGGAGAGTGGGGGATGGAAGGCGCGTGTCGAGGTGCGAGACCTCGATAGTGGATGAGCCTGTCATTGTGCGTGTGTATGTGTTGTGTGTGTGTGTTGGTGGTGGTGTTGATATGACAGCCCAGCAATGCAATCTTTATAAGTCGTCAGATTCTACAACAAAACGGATTGACGGTTAGACATGAACTTTGTATTAGTTTCGTTTCTTTTCTCCTTGCGTCCTATTTGAGTCACTGCATGGTTACCAACCAGTATGGAGAGACTGGATCAAACATATAAGAACGGCCCAATCACAACTCGGCGTTGCAGCTCAAGTTTCCTATCTGGGACTTCGACTGCAGAAGGGGGTTCTTGTGAGTCACGGTGGCTGCTGGATGAGCTTTAAAATCTCACTGAAAATCAGTCATTTTGGTGGAGGTTAGTTAGTTAGTGCCCAATTAGATTCTGGGGGGGGGGTGAACTGGCTGTTTCGAAGCCTCGACTTGCGTCAAGTTAAACGAATCGGCATTTCTGTTTCCGTTCCTTGCAGGGCAGGCATTTTTACTTCCAACAGCTTGAGCGTTTTGGAAAATGTGCGCCGTTTCGTGATAACGTTGCCGAGGTGTCAGCTGGGACTAATCGACACTTTACAGCGCACACAGGACTTGACCAGACAAAGTAGCACGCATAGTGGAGGTATACATGATGATTCGATTAACGCCATGACCGCTATTTAACACATCGTCACAGTAACAACAGTCGTCTCATTTCGCCTGGGTCTTGTCTCTGGGCGTCCCACTAGCACTGCGCAGCACTCGGCCGCTGTCAGGCGTAGCCTCTCTCTTGACTGGCGCGTCCGCAGACAGAGGAGAGGACGGCAAGTCTGGTGTGACGGAGCGGGACTCTGAACCTTGCTTCCGCGACTTAACCACGCTCGTGGCCTTTTTTCGCCGCTTCTCACCGAGGCTTGAGATTGATCCGGTGCGGCGCGTCGTCGGGTGACCGTCATCGAGGTCAAAGGACGGGGTGCCGCTGCGTGTTGAGCTGACGGAGCCACGCCGGACACTGCTGCTGCGGCGCTTGTGAAGCTTTTCGGTGCTAATGTGGCTCTTGTGGAGGACCTTGGGCGTCTCCTGGCGCTTAACCTGAGCCCTTTTCCAAGGCAGGCGCCACAGCCAACCATGCTGGGACTTGGCCAGCTTGATATCGTATTCCTTTACTTTTTCTCGTAGCAGGGCTCGGCGCTCGTTTTCTCGGTCCCAGTACTCTGTTCGATAGAGCTCCCAGTTTTCGCGAAAGGTGGGAGAGAATGGTTTGGCGAGCAGCAACAGCTTGACATAGTCGCCGCCAGGGGCAAGGTCCTCTTCGTGTCCGCCTCGCACATCATCTTGGTGAGGGAGGATTAAAGTCGGATGGTGGCTGTCGGCAGAGAGCTGCAGTTCCTTTTCGACCTCGCGCAGCAGGGAGGGGTCGACGCGTCGGTAGGAGGAGCTGGCGGTATGGGAGAAGAGGCCGTAGGTGAGAAAGAAGCCGACCGAGGAGAGAGCCTCGGCCCACCAGGGGCGGCGGATGAGGACGAGCTTGCAGTTGAAGCCGCGCAGGCCGCGGTTGGAGATGGCGAACCAGCGGCGGGGCCAGCGGATACCGCGGTCCCAGATGCCGGTGGCCCAGACGAGGACGGCGGTGATGATGCCGCCCATGAAGCAGACCTTTTGGGCGCCCTCGACGGCCCAGTAGATGGAGCCGCCGACACCGTGGCCGTCCTCGCGGGGCGCAAAGTAGAGCTTGTAGGCAAAGAAGCAGACCCAGGCGGTGAGGAGGGTGAGGAAGAAGGTGTGGTGGCGCTTGCGGGCGCGCAGCTCGAGGAACTGGGCGCGAAGAGAGGCCTCGAGGATGAGGAGGTTGAGGTAGATCATGGAGGGCGAGCTGGGGGTGTTGTGCAAGGGATCGCCCTGCTTGACATCGTGGTGGAGGATGGGACTGGTGCCGGTGGCGGCGGCCGCCGCCTTGATGGCCGGGGAGGCCACGGGGGCCCCCTTGACAATGGAATCAATGTCTTCGGTCATGGAGGTGCTGGCCGGCGCCCCGGGAGACGTATATCGAGTATTGCGGCGGCGATGGGACAGGGACTGCTTTGGTGTAGGTGCTCGTGCAAGCAGCTAAGCTACTTGGCGCATCAGCCCTATTATTTGCGGTTGCTCGGGCGCAGGCCCCACGACGGCAGCTGTTGACGGAGGGGAGATGAGTTGAATCAGGGTCGTGCAATCGATCGGTATGGTACAATTGAGTGGTGATCGACAGACATGCGGACGTGAGAGTCGGGTTGGAGGAGGGGATGGATCAAGGGCGATCGGGTGTAGTAGGCAGGCGACAAGGCTTTTGACGGACAAGGGAAAAAAGAGGCGAGGACGGATGGGCGTCAGTGGTGGGTCTCGGGTGTAGCGAGCTGCTCAGACAGCGACAGAGCAGATGAAGACATGAGTGTAAGTGAGTGGGCCTTGAAGTGTCTAACAGTTCTATAGTAAATATACAACAATGAGTTGAAGGAATAATTTCATAGAGACAGCCGTAACTTGAGAAACTTGGCGAAAGAGAATCCATTGCGTGTTGTCCTTGAGGCGGCGGCACTGGACGTCATTGATGCTAGATCGTAAGTTATTAGTAAGCCAGCGCGAAGTGGCTGGCTTCAGTATCAAAGACAGGGGACTAACCCCGCGATGAGAGGCTGAAGAGAAGACTGAAATGGCCCATTTTCGGGTTCAGATTATGCGAGACAATGACTTTTTCTTGACACGCGTTGACTGGCAAGCTAAAGCTGAACGCTGACTCTGGAAGCTGATCTGGACCATCCAGTTTGCCCATCAGCACATGTTGGGGAAAGCCCACTGTAAAGCACCTGGGCAGTTTCCGTTTATTAGCGGGGCAGGTGAGCAGTGTGGGGGACCTTGAACAGTCAAAACAGCCTCAACATGCCCCAACTGCCCAACTAGAAACACTAATAGAACCACCAAAATCGCCAAAACTGCCCAAATTTTCAACCTTTTAGCAGCTGTAGCGCCCAAACAACCAACCACGTTACAGTGAATCTGCTAACAATTGGTTCTCAGCTCTCAGCACATCTCGTGCCCCCTTACTAACCCATGACAACAGAACAAGTGGCAAAGGGGATTAAAATATTATTATTAGCACCCGTCATCGAGAGGAATCATCTCGGCTCTCTCAACCGATCCAGCATTTGGAAAAATCCCTCTTTCATCTTCTGCCATCCAATCGCTTTCACCTGCCTCTTGTCGCAAAATCTTTGTTTCTTTGTTCTCGCTCTCGCTCTCGCATCGTCGCCTTCGTCATCGACTCCATCACCTCGCCTTCGTCCACCGTCTGCCATGAACAAGCCTTGATCCCGCGTCGAGCCGTAACTAGCGTCGGAACCCGGATCGACGCAAACTCCGATAGTTACACAGAAGCAAGGCGTACCGCCGCGCGCAACACCACCACCAGCGCACCACCAACCATTCTTAAATCCGGGCGGGCTTTCACTCTAGAATATCCGCACCAATCTCACACACACCCTTTCTGCGCTGCATTATTACGCCTGTGAGGCTGTGACGCGTGGACAGGCTCACGTACCTCTAATTCCAGCCTAATTCCCAGCCCTGTCAGCGCTCGCTCCTCCCCACGGGATACCTAGTGTTGCACCTTTGGCGGCTCAGCCCACCTCCGAGTATCGCTGGTGGACTTTTTTTGCCTTTCCGCTTGCTGTCTTGAGTTCACGCAATCAGGGACACGCTGTCGTCTGGGGCTTTTGTTTTAAAAAGCCCCCGTCGCAGCCCTTTTTTTCTTTAGTCGGCATGCTCAAACAGCAAAAAGCTACCGTCTTCTTCCAACGTTCGCGCGTCACTTTGGCCTCGTCCTTTCCCACCTCCTCCAAGATTGCCAAGATGGCCGCCGAAGATGGATCTGCTCGCGCCCAGCAGCAAGAGTCTGGTCAGATCAAGCAAACCAGGCAGACGCGGCCGCCATCTGTCTACTTCCCCCTCGGCTACAAGGAAGCCGCCTACCAATGGGTACGAGCAAACCGCCTCTCTGGTCCATATATACGTCCCCCAGCTGCTAACAACCTCTCCGCATAGTGGACCAGCGTCACGCCGCCCATGGTCGAGCGCAAGGTCCTCTCCTTCATTCCGACCCTGCGCGAAGCCGCCGACAGCGCCGCCAACCCTAATGCCTCGTCGACGCCCGACCCCCTCGGCACGCGCGTCTGGCGCCGCACCATGGTCCAGCTGTCGGGCAAGAACCGCGCCCTCAACGAGGTCTGCGTGGAAAAGATTGGTGACAAGACGGAAGAGACGCTCGTTGTTGTTCACGGCTACGGCGCCGGCCTTGGCTTTTTCTACAAGAACCTCGAGCCCATTACGCGCAGGCCTGGCCTCAAGCTCTACGCCCTCGACATGCTCGGCATGGGCAACTCGTCCCGCCCCGCCTTTCGCATCCACGCCAAGGACCGTGAGCAGCAGGTCATCGAGGCCGAGGACTGGTTCATCGACGCCCTCGAGGAGTGGCGTCGGAAGCGCAAGATTGACCGCTTCACCCTCCTCGGCCACTCCCTTGGCGGCTACCTCGCCGTCTCCTACGCCCTTAAGTACCCGGGCCACCTCAAGAAGCTAATCCTCGCCTCGCCCGTCGGCATCCCCGAGGACCCCTACGCTGTCAACGCCTCCATGCCCGAGCCCGACGAGTCTACCCTCGCAAACGAATTCACACAGGACCAGACTCAAATTACCCAAACCGGTCATGACACAGCCGCCGCCGCCAAGGCTGCCGCCGCCGCCGCAGCCTCCAGCAAAGCTCCCGCGCCGCCGGGGGCCCCCAAGCGCCCCATTCCAAGCTGGCTCGTCTGGCTCTGGGACGCCAACGTCTCGCCCTTTAGCATCATCCGCATGACAGGGCCCCTCGGCCCGCGCTTCGTCTCGGGCTGGACCTCGCGCCGCTTCAATCATCTCCCCGGCCCCGAGGCACAGGCCCTCCACGACTACGCCTTTTCCATTTTCAAGCAAAAGGGCAGCGGCGAGTACGCCCTCGCCTACGTCCTCGCCCCCGGCGCCTACGCCCGCCGCCCCGTCATCAACCGCATCCAGGACGTTGGCCGCCAGCCCATCCCCTCACCCGACAGCAGCGGCAGCGACGCGCCGGCCAAGAAGGAAACCGGCTTCCCCATCGTCTTCATGTACGGCGAAAACGACTGGATGGACGTGGCCGGCGGTCTCGCTTCGGAGGAGAAGCTGAAGAGGGCTCGGGAAGAGGCGCTAGCGCGCGCGACGGACGAGGAGAAGCAAATGGAAAACGGAAGCGTCAAGGTGGTGATTGTGCCCAAGGCTGGTCACCACCTCTACCTTGACAATGCCGAATTTTTCAACGACGCCCTGCAAAAGGAGATGGACGACGTCTTTGCCACGTCCAAGAAGAGAAACGATCACTAATGAGTAGGGAGCATCTTTTCCCTCGGCGAGAATTGATTTATTAGGTTGGGATTTCTGTACATTTTCGGGTCTTGCGGTCGGGCGTCTTCCTCTTTTGATATATTGGGACTGCTTCATGCAACACTTTTGCAGCATGAGCGGTATGCAGCCATCTCGCATGACGCTCCGAGGACGATTCAGTCTATATGCACATTATTTTTTTGGATCGTTGGGCGTTTACACAGCATTAGATATACAGCATGTACAGGCAAAGGAACCGCATACATACATACACATATACTTCACATCAATAGAATCAACGTTATTTTAACATGTTGACGATTTCTCGTTGTTGCAAGACCAATTTGTATTGAACGGGTCTGCGATAAATCACCTCCATGCCTAGTCTTCATTTCTAGTCTACCCAGTCTGCCCTCTGCTATAAATGGTGCTGAAGAAAGGAAAATGTCGCAATCATGAATACAAGACTAAAATATTGTGAAAACAGGGAGAGGCGGTAAAGGCAATATTCTCGCATGCTGAACAGAAGAACCGTCTAGGCTCGTAACCAAGGAGAACAACAAAAAAACGCCATATTTGATATGAATGCAAAAGACCAGCCTGTACCATGCAAAGGGCTCTCCTTTGGGCGTCTCTTTACAGGTTGATCAGGTCAATCTCGGAGAAATCGGGAGGATGCTTGCCGTAAACCACGCGCACTTTACTATCGAGCGCTGTGCCTTCGTTGCTGATCCAAATGTGCTTGCTAAACGCGCGCGTGCGCCGAATCTCGTCGTCGCTGATTCCCAGGTCGTCGCGCGGGATCCAGACGGCCGGGCGACGGGCGCGCATGGCATAATGCAAAAAGGCGTGCCGCGTCAGCATATCCCTCTCGTCGGGCGTCAAGTCTTCGATTTCGTCGTGGACGCCGCCGAAAAGGGCATTACCCATTGCGCGCTGCGCCTCGAGGTCCTTGTTGCGCTGTTGCCGACGATACTGCGCGGCCTGCGAATTGCGGTCCGCCCGGGTAAGACGCAGCAGCTGGTTGCCTCCGCCCTTGGCCCATCCGCCCACGTGCTTTCCGACCTGCTTCATCGGTTTCAGAGAAAGCACGCCGCCCGGACGACGCCTCTCCTGGTCCACGGTGTTAAGCTCAATACCCTCTTCACATTCGCCCAGAGAAGGACACTTCTCCCGCATGCCCTGTAATTCCTTCGGGTCTTCTTCCTCTTCCTCATCTTCGGCGACACCTAGTCGAGAATCTTGAGCTCGCTGGAACGCTTCGTCGCGAAGAACGGCTTCGTCTTCATATGTGATGGGCAGATAACGGAATAGCGGCGAGAATGACCGGTTGAGGAGGTACTGATAAATCATGGTCAAGATCATGACTACCAACATGATAACACCGTGTGTGATGCACGGGTTACGGTCGTCTTGGTCTTTGACGATGAAGAAGAGACCAGCCATACACAACTGCATAAAGTACAGGCCAGTGAAGGTCTGATTGATGGCACGCGGATATAAGACGCCACCGGTGTCGTGCTCAAGACGGTAAACGTACACCATAGCGTAACGCTGTGCAAGCCACAAAAGGCCAAATGTGACTATCGCAAAGATGGAAATCAAAGGCGAAATAATGCAGTAAAAAATGGCGATACAGGCAAAGTTGGTGTACACAGGAAAGAAGGCTCCCCACTGCACATTGTTGAGGTTCGTATTTCGCGCCCACTTGTTTCGAGCGGTGCTGTCAAACATGGGCCCGATAATGAACCAGAAAAGAAGTGAAGCAATCTGTAGTAGTGTACCAGAACTGGTAGTCAACGCTTGAAGTATCATGTAGGAGAAGAAGTAGTTGGCCGCCTTTGGCAGGTTGTTGGCCAAAAGGTCCAGCACGCTTTGAACAGAACTCAGTTGCTCTCTAATGTTGACGACGAACTTGTCCAGAGACGCGGCGAAGAACGAGGCAATCGATACAACAAGGAAGACTTGAAGGAACAAAAAGACGAAATAGAAGAATTGGACAAACTCGGCTTTTTGTGTGCCGGTTTTCGCTCCTCGAATGCCCGCGAGAAAGTTCAGAATCAATGGCACCAAAACAAGCAGAAGCGCCAGCAGAGCGGCCGGCAACACACCCGCAATAATCTTGGCAAGGTTTTCGACATTATGGTTCGCCTTGAGGAAGCCAAGCCACTTGTTATCTTGGATCAGCTGATCGAGTTGGCTAACTGCAGCTGTCCAGGCAACCGGGATAGCCCAGAGAAAAGCCATGGTGCACACAATGCCAATGACGATGAAGGCACGCAGACCTTCTCCCCACCAGGAAATAGCCATATTGTCCCAAACAACATCTCGTGGCGAGATTTCGATAATTCTGGGGGCCATGTAACGGGGGATGTGGTGCACAGCGCTCTGACAAGCCATGTGCGCCGCCACCTGGTGGTTGAACTGAACAAAGGCTGAGCTCATGAGTGGATAACGTTCGGGATGCTTTTGGTCCTCTTCGATCTCTAGATTCAGACGGGCAAGTTCCTTTCGGCAGTAGTAGATGGTATCGACCTTTTTCGTGATTCCAGGGACACCGAACAGCCAGTTGACGCCGAACAAGGGCAGATGATGTGTGGGACGCTGCTTCTTCTTAAGATATTTCCGCCACTCTGCATCTTCTTCCTCTGCGTTGTCATATTCTGGGTCGAATGCCTCAGGATAGTCTACTTGCGCCTCGTCGTTGCCGGTAAACGGAATAAAACCCTTGACTGTTTGCCAGAATGTCTTTTTCTTCTGTTGACCAGCAGACATATAATCTTCGGCCTCGAAGCCTTGGGGAACTGGCGAAGCATATCCGCCTGATGGGGGCTTCCAGAATTGCCAAAAGCGACGTCTTCGATTATCCATGAAATTATCATCATCTGCTGCTCTTCTAACTGTGTTACCACCAATGCCACGGTCCTCTGCGCCCTCGGGCCTCTTAATGGCACTGGTGGATGTCGCGGAGACGACGGAGCCGGCAGGTGAATGCGTTGGTTGGGAGTGACCAGTTTGTGGGCGCTGAACAGAAGCAGACAGGCTCCTTTTGCTCTTCGGAGACAGCGGCGCAAAACCATGCGTTGTTCCAAGACCCTCTTCAATTCCCTTGCCGGACTTGTTAGCGACATTTTTCAGCCCGCCAGCGACTTTGGAAGTGGTTTTGGTCAGTCCGACCAAGGGATTGTGCGCGCCACCGTGTTTCTCGTCAATGTCTTCATTGTTGTCGTTGCCATGATGGTGCTGCTCTTCGATCTCCATGGCTGATTCCTGGACACCAGCAGTGACAGTGTGAGGAATGTTGCAGTCATCGCCAGCACCTTCACCTTGCCCACTGTGTGCAAGCTCCCTGGCCTCTTCGTCTCGTTTCGCGCTTCTAGCAGCCTTTTCCTTCTTGCTCAGTGCTCCAAGCTTCATTTTCTTGCGCTCCTTTTTCTCGTCTCTTTTCTGTTGCTTGAGTTGGGCTTTTTTGGCAGCCTTGATGAGCTCGGTCTCGGCATTTTCCAAGGCTGCGTGCATCTGTTCGCGTAAATTGACCTTGTCGAGAAGCTTTGTCATGTCGCGGTTCAGCCACACATTTCTGACTCCACCCGGGAAGACGTCGAGAAGACCTCGAAGCGCCTCTTCGCTGAGCCATTTCTTGGGAATGGAATTGAGAAGTACAGTGGTAGCCGAAGCTCGCAGACGGTGCTCGGCACTGGTGAGGTAGTCTTGTCGGACCTTTATGTATGCTTTGAGCTCGAAGAAGAAGACGGCACAGATCCATATCACCACCAGGATGGCCAGCACAAGATGCGCTGCATAACGGCCACTGTGTTCAGGGCGTATATTGGCCCAGGCTAGCGTGTCAAGGCCGGTAACATTCTTGTCGTTGTCAGTGTTGTTGTCGGCGCTCATATCAATCCGCTTTCCAATACCCCCAACGTAGTTGATCGGAATCAAGATGGGTAGAACGACGGCACAAATGGGTATAAAAATGGTAAGAAGAGTTTTGAGGTAGCGCAAAAAGAAGTAGGCATCGAGGCCGCATTTTTTTATGATCTCGCGATCCTGGAAACAGATGACGGTCTTCATCATGGCGAAGAAATTGTTGGGAGGCGGCTCGGTTCTTTCGCGTTCGGGAACAAGATATGTTTTGGGTTTACTAGATTGTGTAAGTACCGTACCGGTATGAAGCAGAAAATAGAACAGTACAAGATGCGTGCCAGCCTGTTTCGAAGGATAGCGAATAGAGATATTTGGACGCCAAAGATGATCAAAGCTGTGGCAATAGAGGTGACGAAGGTCACGAGGCCAATGCCAGACTGTCCTTGCGCTTTTGAAATGGGACCCGTATCATTTCTGCGAGGTAGCATGTTGAGAGAGGGTACGTCGATGGGAGCGAGATTCGAAGCAGCCATGGCCTGTGAGGGTAGCAACCAGGCCGACCCAAACACCATCAGACCCGCGGCCGAGAAGACGAGTCGAGGCTGAACCCTCTCCATGGCGATGCGAACGCCCAAGGCGTTACTGGATTTTCTGAAATGCTCTGCTGAGATTCGATTCGATTTTTCCCGCGGGTGAAGGGAAACTTTTGTGGGCAGAGGCGTAACGCCGTGCAGGGAAGCAAAGGACGCGTATTGCAAGCCCTTGCTCGTCCGTCTCAGACTTCAAAAGTAGACGATGCAGTAAGTAGCACTTTGGACTGTTTAGCGTGTAAGTGTGCACAGAGGCGGTCGAGGGAGGAAAAATGAGGACAAAGGAGTGTGATGAAGAGGAAATCAGTGACGCGAAAGGAAAGACGATATCATGACGAAGAAGGGTGCATATCTGGGGAGCCATCTGAGCAGATCAATCATTTAGCGACCCCCGTGTCCCCATGGGCCCTTTGCTGGTGGACACAAACTTTGGTGGGACCCCCTGAGGTTTTGTGATGATGTCACAGGCGTCGGTGGTTGGTTGCCGCGGCCCTGTTTGGCCCTGTTTGGCCCTGTTTGGACATGCTGGGTCCCTGTCGGTCCACTGTCAGTCGTCCATTGGCAGAGGACCTCGAGGCGCCACCTCCTCATCGTCCGAGAGTCGTCTCTCCCTTGCTTGCCTCGCGCCTCGCTTGTGGCTGCGTTTGAAAGGCCATTGTCCTGCTTTTTTTGTTGCTTCGTTGCACGACAGCATCATCATTACGCGCAAAGTAACGACCACCTCTCTGTGGAAATACCAGATATTCCAACAAGAATAAATTCCCGGCTTTTCTTTTCAGGAGTAGATAAGGATAAGCGACCTTCGGGTGCCCAACTCCAAATGCCATAACTGGGGCCACCTTTGTCTGGCACGGAGCGACCCGTAGTCCAGTGCTCATTTACTGGCTGACAACGGCCCACGCTGAGACGGCACGACGCAGAAGCACCTTTCCGCACACCAAGAGATGGCAACCGAGCACGGATAGCTACAGATACTTGATGCAGACAACGCACCGCGTTTCTGAGACAGGGTTTGACAAGATCTAGCTGCAAGAGATGCGGCTCCAAACGCCACCTGACCAATCGACACACGCGGGCCATTCACTGCAAGGCTAGCGCCCGTAAACAAATAAGGGGAAGTAATACTCAAATTAGTGACATGTTGAATTACAAAAACCCAACGCAGAGAAGCATTTTCTCTTCTCTAAAACGCCGGCAAAAGAAAAAATATGTTGTAGCAAGTCCCCCGAGAACACCATACCGATCCCCTACCCGAAATCCCATCTAACAATTGATACTCGCACAATGATCGATAGGTTTTTGAACCCCTCTCTTTCAATTTATAGTAGCACCATTAAAAAAGCATGTCCATGCAGCAGCAGCAAGCACAGGCCGCAGCCAGACCACCGAGAATGCCAGTGGCTGCACCGCCCATGCCTCTGTCGTTGTTTCCGAAGTTGCCTTGCGGCGGGTAGCCCTGCTGCTGGTTGTAAGGGCCTTGCTGATACGGTCCCTGTTGATATTGTCCTTGTGGCGGGCCATAATGCCCGTACTGCTGCTGGCCGTATGGTTGTTGACCGTACTGTCCCTGTTGCTGCTGATGGTATCCCATCTGCGGACCGGGCTGATAGTAAGGCTGCTGCTGCTGCTGCTGCTGAGGAGGCCCATAAGGGTCATTTTGTTGGTATGGCGATTGCGCCGGACCTGCTCCTGGGTATGTGGCCTTGGGAGGGTTCGGGGCACCTCCATAAGGAGGCGGCTGCTCGTCGTTTTTGCCTGACATCGTGCGCAGCGAGAGTCGGTTGCAATGCGAAGGTTGAGGGGCGAATCCGCAAGTCACTCAGTATTACTTCGGCCGGCAGAGAGTATACGTGAATAGGAGGACAAAATTTTTCGATTTGTGAAGGATGCTGAGGAATAAATAAGATGGAAACTCGCGGCGTCTCGGTTGAAACGGCAGACGACGGATGCGGTTTGGCTGATTACGCACCACGCTGTGGCGGACATGCGCAGTGGACATTTTACACGCTGAGCTCGCTGCGCCACGCTTGGCTGCCTACCAGCAGCCTCGGCATGCAATCCCGGGGAAGTTTGTCGCTGCCAAGACGATAATTAAACTACCAAATCACACAAGACATTGACGGGTGAATGCATCCTGGATATTCGGAATGGAAAGTGAGATGCTGGGGTAAAATTTTGAGTAATATGGTCGACAGATCGAGCCTTCAAAGCTCGTTCAGTGATGATCTCATGGCACACCTCTCTTCGGCTGGAGGGACGCCTCACGCCGTCATCACTCAACTTTGTACGGATTACAAGCTCTGACCTGGGAATTCGCGGTTTGAAAAAATCCAAGACCATGGCGAATTTCAATCACAGGACTCGGCAGTTGGGTTTCTACGACCCATTGACGCAGTTCCAAATCAGCAAGCGGTCTCTGGTCATCACCAAAAATGGCCGACGACCACCAGCACCAGCGGAACCCTCTTCGCGTGGAACCACGTGACTTGCTACGCGTTCGCCACATTTCTGCTGTGGCGAGAGCACTTACGCCCCACTGTGGCTAGTATCGCACCACGAAAAAGTGGTAAATTCAACATCTCTTGAGAAACCCCACGAAGTTGTCGGACAAAAGCACGCCGCCCTCAAGCCAACGCTACAAGCAGCTACAAGATAGAAACATACGTTTTCCACACAGCTGCCGACTTGAACCGCAATCATGGCTTCCACGGCTCCCACAAAGGCCAAGTGAGTCTGCTCGCCCGCGAGAGGGCACGCGCAACTCTGGCCATGACTAACCCCACCATGTTCCAGGCACGACTGGGCCGACGATGATGATATCGAGGAAACGACCACCGAGCTGCCAGCGCCGCAGACAATCGCCAACAAGGACGGCACCAAGACCATCATCACATACCGTATCAATGACGAGGGCCAAAAAGTAAAGACGACGCGCCGCATCCGCTACATTACGCACACAGAAAAGGTCAACCCGCGCGTGGCCGATCGTAAGAGCTGGAGCAAGTTTGGCGCCAGTGCCAACGACGGCGCGGGCCCGGCGCCCGACACGACGTCCATTGCCGAGAACATGATCTTCCGGCCGAGTGTCAGCTGGCGAAAGGACGCCAAGGACGAGAGCGCCGACCCCAACGCGCAGGCCATGAAGGACAAGCTCAAGGACAAGCAGGTCAAGTGCCGTATCTGCAACGGCGAGCATTTCACAGCCAGGTGTCCCTACAAGGATACCATGGCGCCCATTGGCGAGAACGGCGCCGCCGACGTGGCCGCGGGCATGGGCGACGAGCCCTCGACCGCTGGCGCCGGCGGTGTCGGGGCCAAGAAGGGATCCTACGTCCCCCCCGCCCTGCGCGGAGGCGCCGCGTCGGCGAGCGCCATGGCGGGGTCAAAGTACGGTGAGAGGGACGACCTCGCGACGCTGCGCGTCACCAACGTAAGTAGAGCACTGGAGCTCCGTACTGGTGTAGACGTGATGCTGACGGTACGGGACGGCAGGTTTCGGAAATGGCCGAGGAAGGGGAGCTTCGCGACATGTTCGAGCGCTTTGGACGCGTCACCAGAGTATTCCTGGCCAAGGACAGGGATACAGGCATGGCCAAGGGATTCGCGTTTATCAGCTTTGCGGATCGGGGCGACGCCGTCAAGGCGTGCAACAAGATGGACGGATTTGGTTTCAAGCATCTTATTCTGCGTGTGGAGTTTGCCAAGAAGGCTCAGTAAAAGTACAAGGTTGCATAATCGTTTTAGAAGGGTTTATGAAATCATGGGGTATGGTAATGGAATTTACGACTTTACCTCTACTCTATGCTCTTCGTCGTGCATACTACGTGTTGTTGTTGATTGGTATCCTGGTCTTGGGAGGGTAGGACTGCCATGTCGGGACAGACACAAGCAATAGGTGTCATGAAAGTAATAAATGAGCAATTTGCGTTTTAATTCAGCCCGATATTTGTTGAGAAGATGGCTGAATTGTTGAACAAAGGCTGTAATGATTGACATGTGAAAGAGGGACATTGAACCGGGGCTGAAGCTGTTTCCACACTGGAGGACGATGTTAGAAGTCGGCGGGAGGCTCACCCTGGTGCATATTGAAGTACTGATTTATGACTTGCATTAGATATAAATACGCGATATAGCTGATTTGCATTGCAGCCGGTCCTTGATTCTTTATCGAAGTGACGGGTGTTTTTGCATTAGATCGCCAAAACATGTGGCCATCACGCAAGAGGTGATGTTCCGAAAGACAGGATCTATGAATGCTCTAACTAGCCATGGAAGGTGCAAGCCTCTCTCGTCCAAATGAGGAGCTGTATCACGCGCTGCAAATGAGCAGGTTGTTCTTGTTCTATACATATTTATACACCGAGCAATCCAATTAAGCGTGTAGTACCCGCACGAAGATAAATGCCGCAGTAAGGGAGACCTTACGAGCGAGGACGGGATAAATTGGCTTGTACAGGGATATTAGAGGGAGTTGATATCGCAACAGCTCAGCATCTTGTGGGTGGTGGTTGATCTAGAATCTACGACGGGGTCAATGAAGGAGGGGTTGCAGTGCGTGTTCTATCAAGTTAGTGGAATGCGCTGTCCAACTTAGCGGGCTGGGTTAACGGGCCTGCTTGTGATTCAGACCACTGGAAGCCCACTGAAGGCCCAGCTTTGTTACAGTGGATCTCGAGGGTTCCAGTGATCTTCCAGTGATCCTCCAGCACTGTGCGTTGCTCTGGAGCGCCAACGCCAGTCTCGCGACCAGTGAAACAAGCTCTGTAATCTGATTTGACTGCGTCGGGGAAACCTTGGCGCCTCCACTGTGCATGACCGCCAAAACCCGCCTAAGCCGCCATCCTCGTGCTAACCTCCACTAATCCCGTGTCGAGTCCCCTCTCTCGCCCAACAATCAGCGTCCAATTCTCTCGACACTTCCATCAACGTTGCGCGACACAAGCCGAGCTCAACACTGAATAGACTGACTCGGTTCCCCTCGCTACCGTCGCTCTCTCACGCTAGGTTGCATTGCAGTAGCATGCCCATTAGACCTCAATCATTTTCTGCAAGCTCGCCCTCTCTCCCGCGAATCATTGCTGTCAACGTTTGCTTTCGCCAATCAATAACACTGCAACCCTCCTCACCCGTTCGCTCTCTTGGCCGAAATCTAGACGCTTAGTCTTAAGCCGAACCTGGCAACCCTCAAGCCGACACTAGCTGCTGCACCTCGCGTTCCAGCGGAGCCCTGGCATTGCGATCAAGGGTGGTGCGCCCCGGCTTCTTGTCGACGCCTCGCGCCGCTGCCCCCCCCCCTCCCAAGCAGATTTACATGCTGAATTCCTGGTGGAAACCAAGCCGTATTTAAGCAAAGAGCATTCCACTCCGGGTTCATTGCTTCCCCTACGCCCACTTTGTCCTTTCTGGTCTTTCTTTGCAGTGATCTCGCCCTGCACTTTACCCCAGCACATTGCCGCCACCTGGATTCAACCCCAATTGCCCGCAATGGCTACTACGGCTGCGCCTTCTGAGCTGCGGAAGCGGCACCAACACCGCGACGATGTCAACGGCCCTCAACAGACCCCGGCAGCATCGGAGCCCAGCGAGCTCTCTACGCCCGCCGACCTAGATTTAGATGATGCCGATGCTAAACCTCAAAAGATGTACGGCAGGACGCCTGATGGAACCAGTATGTCGAAGCAATCGCACAGCGCCCGCCACCAGCTGCTCTGTCTGGGCTAATCTCGTCTATAGTCTTTATTGTTCCCACGACGCACGACATGGTTTCTCAGCTTCTTGACCCTCGCCAGCCAAAGAATCTTTCGGACCTTGTCGTCATCGCAATACTCGCCCTCCATATTCTAGCCGCCTACATGCTGCCCGCCGCCTGGAAAAAGCCGGTCTTTGCGCTAATCTTTCTCTTCTGGCGCTCCTCCTACAACGTAGGAATCGGAGTTCTTTTGCACATCCAATCCAACTACAACCGCCTCGTTACCTGGGCTGTTCGTTGGAAACTATTTGAGAATCCAGAATCTGGCAAGAACCCGCGACCGTGGCTCTACAATCTGCTCAAAAAAGAACTCGAGGCAAAGATCCCGGAAGACTACGATTTTGAAAAGGCCCCGATTGAGTACAACACTTGGCTGGTTTTCCGACGGGTCGTAGACTTGATTCTCATGTGTGATTTTACGTCCTATTGCCTCTTTGCGATTGTCTGCGGCCACACCCCGGAAGCCGAGAGCATCATCGTCGGCCTCACCCGCTGGATTCTCGGCATTGCTCTGATTGGCTTCAATCTTTGGGTGAAGCTCGACGCTCACAGAGTTGTAAAGGACTTTGCTTGGTACTGGGGTGACTTTTTCTATCTCATTGACCAAGACCTAACCTTTGACGGCGTATTCGAGATGGCTCCCCATCCCATGTATTCCATCGGCTATGCCGGTTACTACGGCATCTCAATGATGGCTGCTAGCTATGAAGTTCTCTTCATCTCCATCGCCGCTCATGCCGCCCAGTTCGCTTTCCTTGTTATTGTCGAGAACCCGCACATTGAAAAGACTTACAACCCGCCGCCCCCGCGTACTACGTCAACTTTGATAGAAGATGCGAGCGGAAAGCTCACGCCCGGACAACCAACCACGCAGGCATCGCCCGATGGCTCCGTTCTGCTCTCACCAAATGACTCTCCAGACGCTGTGCATAATCTTGTCGGTTTCGCAAACATGGATTTGTTCCGCGTCCCTGACTGTGCTGTCGTGCTGATGCCTGCATACGTGGCGACTCTTGCATTGGCAACTCCTGCTACTCCCTTTTGGCAGGCCATGTTCGTCGGCCACGCCCTGCTCTGGCGGACCTGGTACCATGTTGGCCTTGGACTTTTACTTGATAAGCAGTCGAGGTCTAAATTGTGGACGCGCCACTTTCTCAAATACGGTGAGACTGCGCAAGAAGCTTGGCGTCAATGGAAGGGCATGCATCACATTAGCATGATCATGTCCAACGCTTCCTTCATTGCCGCGTGCTGGAAGATGTATTCCTTCCCTGCAGACTGGGGCTACGGCCTTGTGCTGCTCAAGCATGTCATTGGTGCTAGTCTGATTGCACTGCAGCTCTGGACCGCGCTTAGCGTTTATGAGTCCCTTGGCGAGTTTGGCTGGTTCTGCGGTGACTATTTCTTTGACCACCAGGCGAAGCTCACATACACGTCCATCTACCGATTTGTTAACAACCCAGAGCGCGTCTTTGGTATTGCAGGACTATGGGGTGCCGCACTCATCACTTGGAGTCGTGCCATTTTCATCATGGCTCTCACTGCTCAGCTGATGACTATATGGTTCATTTCGTATGTCGAGCGCCCTCATATGCAAAAGATTTATGGTAGGGGTCTCCGAAGTGAAGCAGGCTTGACCAAATTTATCAAACGCTCGCTGCCGCCTCCAGTCAAGACTCTGCAGGAGAGCATGGATAAAGTCTTGGACGATACAACGCAGTTCGTCGAAGACTTTATTGACACAGCCCGACCCAAGTTTGCTTCTGGCGTCAAGACGATTGTCCGCGATACTTCGGCCATCTTCAACATTGCGCCTGCCAGGCTCACTCTCACACGCATTTCACCTGACGTCGAGGGCCTGGATCCCAAGCAATTCTCGCTCAAGGTTGAGGGCGAGCCCTCGAAATTGACGTCGCTCCACGAGCGAGCCACGGGCAAGGAAGGAATCACTGGCAGGTTCCCCAAGCAAGTCAAAACAATGACGTTTGAATATGGCGCCCCTCTTAGGGTAAAATGGACAGCGCCAGCCAACCACACTACCAAAGACTGGATCGGTCTGTACATGGTGAGCGACAACCGTTCGAGGGAGAAGACGGAAGTGTCGTCCCTGGGTCGGTGGGTGCCGACAAATGCAGGCAGCTACGACAACCCCGCTTTGGACGCCAGTATCATCGTTCCCGAGCACAAAATTGCGGGCGAGAATGGTGATGCTGATGGCGTAGGGGGTGAAGTTGTGTTTGAAGGGGACAGGCTCTGGTGGACTCAGGGCGTGTTTGAATTCCGCTACCACCACGACGGGCACCATAAAGTCATGGCAGTTTCGGAGCCTTTTGAGATTGCGCTAGACAAGTTCGACGAAGAGGATGTGGACGTGGATGCTAAGGGCATGTACGCGGGCGCTGTCGAGTCAGTTCTCTTGCCGGTGGTGCGCAACTGTCTGGACCGTGATCCTGAGATTGCCCCCAAGGACGAGACAGAGGTGTTTGGCAGCCAGGTTGAAAGAGACGGAAAATACGCCAAAAGAATTGTTTACGCGGTACGCGAGATGTTTGGCATCGAATTTGCGCCTGCGGTGGTGCTGGCCGATGGCAATGTACGCAAGCTGGCCTGGAGGATTTGCAACGCAAAACAAGTTCTGGTGAGTAGCCTTGGCTTTTTTTTCCCCTGACGAAGAGTGCATCGATGCTGATGCTGACCGAAACATTTCTGTCTAGGCGCCTTATAGTTTGTCGCGATCTAGGGGCACCACGACGCCAATCGGGTAAGCTGGCGCAGCTAAAAGTTGAAACACTTTGTTTGAGCGCGGAGTTGAGGAGCAGTTGAAGAGGCACGAGTCACTTTGTACGATGAAAAATACCCAAAGAAGAAATAGAAGAAATGCCTATACAATGAGCAATATAATTGTTACAGCAGTGCACAGCGAAGGTTTTGATGAAATTGGTGGGGGGGGCATGTAAAGATAGGCACGGGTTGCCCGATGTGTGGGGGAACAAAGTGCCAACGGAGGCTACTACCTACCCAGCCCAGCTAGGGGCTAGCCGTCAATGCCGAATCTACGATGTAGCAGTGGCAGACGGCGCGCCATGATTAATGAGCGCGGCGCATTGACGGGTCCTCGCGTACCGAGCGGGAAAGGGTTGGTGACAATCTTGAGAGAATAAGCAAAGGGCTCATTTCCATTGTTGAAAGCAAGGAGTCATCTTTATGGCAAACTAATATGCACGTAAAGTGAACACGAGGCAACTCGTTTCATCTTCATGTTGCCAAGCATTGGCTGAAGAAGATTGAGGAGATCAGCCAAGGCGCCTGGTGGCTGTGGGGGGACGGAACATTATCAACTTCAGCCCTCATCAGCAACAAAGGGCTGCAGCGCCACCCCCCACCCCCACAGATTGATTGATTGAGCGCCAAAGGAAACTGGCAAAGTCTCGCGAGCCATTTATTGTTCCACCCGTCAGCAAAGATAAGACAGACAGACAGACAACATGGGCAAGGGGCAGGAAGCCTTGCTGGTGCAAGACAACACGCTCACCAGGCGTTTGACCTACCCTTTCAACGCCGACAATGAAGTGGCGGGAACTTTAAATTTTTATTTTAAAGTTAGGATGAAACGTGGTCTCCCCGTACTCCTGTCGGGAGGAGCCGAAGAGCTAGGCTGGCCGAACAAGACACAAAGTAATTAAGCGCCCGTTGCTTGATGTGAAACTAGGCCCGCACACAATATGACCACTGACTACCTATCCATACCTTATTTTTAGGAAAAGACGGAGTAACGTTGGAGAATGATAGCGGATAGCGAAGCAGTTGCAACATTTGCTAGTTGCAATCAGGCTTGGCGCGTATCCTAGCTCATTGAATGGCTTTGACTCGCTGGTTACATGGAAGAGCCCATGTCCGACGCGGCCAAAGTTCTAGTTCGTAGGTTTTTGATGTAACAGTGAGATTCGTCTTAAAAAGCCCTCTTCTGCCTGCCCACATGAATGCGGAGAAGAAGCTTTCTAGACATTTTAGTTTTCAAGCCACAGTTGTATCTTTTTCGGTGCCTTTTCTTTTCAAGTAACAAGAAGTTACTACTTTGACTCTCGTATCAAACTCATCTTCACGACGACTACACCAAAAAACGTCCGGAAACCCCAAACCCCCAACTTTCCATAAACATCATCATCGTCATGGCTCGCCTCTCTTTCGCCGCGCTGCTGCTCGCAGCCGCCGCCACCGGTACCAGCGCCGCCGGTTGTGGTGGAGGCTCCGGCCTGCTCTACGTCAGCTCGTACGCGGGCACCATTACGACGCTCAACACGACGGCCAAGTCGTCGACCGGCGCCGGCAGCAAGTACCCGACCATCCAGGCCGTGGCCTCCAACGAGGGCTGCAAGACGAGCCCCTCGTGGTTGGCGCTCGACCACGCTGGCGCGCAGCTGTTTTGCGTCGACGAGAGTCTGCCGACCCCCGGGGGCAGCCTCTCCTCGTACCGGA
This sequence comes from Aschersonia sp. MBC 622, assembly GCA_030782805.1. Lineage (NCBI taxonomy): Eukaryota > Fungi > Ascomycota > Sordariomycetes > Hypocreales > Clavicipitaceae > Aschersonia > Aschersonia sp. MBC 622. Next base: position 28,446 of record JARJPL010000501.1, read on the forward strand.
CCAACACGGACGGTAGTCTGTCATCGATTGGCAAGGTGACGACGGCTCCCGGCCCGGTGAGCGGCGTCTTTTACGGCTCCAGGGGCCACGGCTTTGCAATTGCTCACTAGTACGTTGTTGATCTATATATATATATGCTGAGGGAGCTTGTGTGGCTCTATAACCTCCCCCCTCGGTTCCCTTTACGATGGATTCTTTTTTTTTTTTTTTGTTCTGACTAACAAGATGAATGTGCCAGCGGTGGCTCTGCCTTTACCACTTGGGACATTAGCGACCCAGCCAATATCAAAAACGTAGACACTGTCAAGTTTACCGAGCCCGCCGGGCCCAAGCCCGAGCAAAACGCGCCGCACCCGCACGAGACGGTGCTCGACCCCACGGAGCGGTACATTGTCGTGCCGGACCTCGGCGCCGACCTCGTTCGCCTCTTTTCCCTTGACAACGAGACGCTCAAGACCACGGCGCTCGATCCCCTCAAGGCCAAGGCGGGCAGCGGACCTCGTCACGCTGCTTTTGCCGTCACGGGCGACAAGACGTACATGTACCTCGTCACGGAGCTCGGCAACACGATTGTTGGCTACGAGGTTACGTATGATGACACGATACACTTTACAGAGATTTTTGACATTGGCGTGCATGGCGAGGGCAAGGCTGTGCCTGCGACGGCTGCTGCCTCTGAGATTGTGGTTTCTGTAAGTTTCTTCTTCTTCTTCTTCCTCTTCTTCTTCTTCTTCTTCTTCTTCTTCTTCTTCTTTTAAAAAAAAAAAGAGACACTTGCACATTCAAATCTGGTTCTAACAGAATAAAAAAAAAACAGCCCGACAACAAGTTTCTCGTCGTTTCTTCGCGCCGCGAAAACAGCACCCAGATTCCCAGCTTCGACGACCAAACCAAGCAGATTGATTCGGACCCCCTCATCAACTTTTCCATTGACGAAAACACGGGCAAACTCACTTTCTTGCAAGAAGTTTCCGCTGGCGGCCGCTTCCCCCGCCACTTTTCCATGAACAAGGCCGGCACCAAGATTGCCGTCGGCTTGCAGACCGAGGGCCGGGTCGTTGTCATCCAGCGTGACCCCGAGTCGGGCAAGCTCGGCGATTTTGAGTCATTTGCGAATATTGCGGGCGACATTACCTCTGTCATCTTTGACGAGTGAACAATGAAGGGGGAAAGTTCTCCCGCGCGCGGTACGGAGAGTTCTGGAACTCTTGGGTCAGAGTGATGGGGGATGGGCCACGTATTGAAGTAGTCTGGTTTATTTCACATGTATACATACATGCCATTATGCACATAGTTACGACTAGAGGCAGAACTGAACAATTTTCGGGTTTCTTTATGGTATTACAGGAATTAGTTGTGAAATAGCATAATTCGGTATAAATTTATGCAACTTGTTCAAGGCTGCTCGTATTCTTGATTTAGCCGCGCCACTAGTTAAGCCTGACCCGACCCACTGCATTGACAATGTGTCAGAGAACTAATTATTATCTGCCAGACATCAAACATCGCTCTATGTACATAGACGCATCGAGGCCTTGATCAGTTCTGCTGACTCGTCTTGCATTACCTAGCCCCAGAGTCAACGAGGGCTTTCGCTCAAGTGTAGGGCTGGCGTCGGGGCCTTGTCGTCTACCCCTACCCCGTATTGTTCAGTGTCGTCAGCCGCGCGACTCGGACACAGTGCAGTCCAGTCCTGCTTTAGGCATGGTGTTCATAACTTAATCTCAAGAGCGCTAACTTGAAAATTAACCAGTCCTCGCCCTTCGGTCTAAGGGACCCCGAGGCGTTTGAGCTGGATGGCAGCGAGCGCTAGACTAAACCGTTGCAAACACACACCGCTGCCATCAAAACATTGCGGCTCTACATAACCGATCAGTGAGCCGGGGGTTGCTGAGAGTCGGATGTCTAGGAGAAGATGGTTTCAAAAGGCAAGTCAAAAAGCGCTTCTAGCAGAGCAACCCCGTCAATAGCTCAGCTGTCACCAACTGGCACCACTCCTCGCGGCCTATTGCGAGCGACAGAAGATGATCTAGAGGATGCATCCAGCTCAAATCCACTCAAGCGGCTTTGTGATGATGGGGTCGTCGACTATCCACGGAGGCGCGCAATCATTGCAGTATGTGTATCTCGCACTTTTCATGCATGTGCTACCTTGTACTTGGTCGGCGATGCTAATGCTGTCGACAGTGCGAGGTCTGCCGGTCGCGCAAGTCGCGCTGCGATGGCAACAGGCCCAAGTGCAAGCTATGCGCCGAGCTCGGTGCCAACTGCGTCTACCGCGAACCCAGCGTCAAGCTCGACGTAGGCGACAAGATCATCATCGAGCAGCTCAACCGCATCGAGGGCATGCTGCAGGCCAGCATGGCGCAGCAACAGCAACAGCAGAAGACGCACGACGACATCGCGACGAACCCGTCGCAGCCATCCCCGGCCGTGAGCAGCGCCGCCGCGGTCACGAGTCCCGACGGATCGCTCACGACGCCAAGCAGCGCTGCCAATAACACCGTGCCCATCATTCGCAACGGCGGGCTGGGCACGTGGGCGAGCGCCGCCGCCGCGGGGACCAACATCTCGACCATGCCAAAGTGCCACACCAATGCCGCCTTTCATCTCCTGCAGTGGCCGCTCATCCGAGACCTGGTGCCGCGCCAGTACGATCCGCAAATACTCGTGCGGCTGGAAATGGAGCGCGAGCCCCTGCTGCGCTCGCTCACCACGACGCCGGCCGTCGACCTGTCCAACACGCAAGCCTACGTCGAGGCCTACTTTGCAAAGGTCAATGTCTGGTACGCGTGCGTCGACCCGTACGCGTGGAAGGCCGACTACCGCACGGCGCTGTCCAGCGGCTTCCGCGAGGGCCCCGAGAGCTGCATCGTGCTGCTGGTGCTGGCGCTCGGCCAGGCGAGCCTCGGCGAGCATATTGCGCGCCTGCCGCGTGGGCGAGATCCTCCGGGGCTGTCGTACTTTTCGGCTGCCTGGTCGCTGCTCCCCGGGATGCTCACGCGCAACAGCGCCGTCGCGGCGCAGTGCCAGCTGCTGGCGGCCGCGTACCTCTTTTACCTCGCACGGCCGCTCGAGGCTTGGAGCCTGCTTGGTAGCGCCAGCGCTAAGCTGCAACTGCTGCTCATGGCGCCCGGCGGCGGCCATCAGACGGAGCTGGTGCAGCGCATCTACTGGAACACGCTTCTCTTTGAGAGCGACCTGCTGGCGGAACTGGACTTGCCGCACTCGGGGGCGGCGCAGTTTGAGGAGCACGTCGGGCTGCCGGGCGGCTTCGTCGGCGGCGTCGGCAGCGTCGGCAGCGTCGGCGATGACGATGAGCAGGACCGCGACGGGCGGCCCGTGGGCGCCGACGAGCTCTGGTACTTTTTGGCCGAGATTGCGCTGCGCAGGCTGCTCAACAGGGTCAGCCAGCTGCTCTACTCGGACGGCGCCTTTGCCAAGTCGAGCAACCCGACGCCCGTCGTGGCCGAGCTCGATTACCAGCTCACGCAATGGTACGAGAGCCTGCCGGCCGCGCTGCAGTTTTCCTTTGCGCGCTCACCGCCGCTGCTGCGAGACCCGGTGCAGACGGTCCTGAAGCTGCGCTACTACGCGTGCAAGGTCATCATCTACCGCCCGTACATTTACTGCGTCCTGCGGGATGCGCGCGCCGTCGCGGAGCCCGTCGTGCGCGAGGGCTGTCAGCGCTGTCTGGACGCTGCGGTGAGACAGCTCGAGCATATACCTGAGCAGTACGTTGCCGCATTTTCGGCTCCACGATGCAAGCCTTTTTTTTTTTTTTTTCCTTTTCTCTTCTACAATTCTTTTCTACGTTTTTTTTCTTCTTTTTTTTTTCCTGTCATCTTCCATCTTTATTATCTGCGTGCTAACGAATGCAATAAATAGTCACGCTGGTCGCATGCCGTACATCTGGCAGGGTGCCATGTCCATGGCCTCGCAGCTGCTGCTGATTATGGGCGCGACAATGTCGCCGTCGTTGCAGGGGCTAGTGCTAAGCCTAGTACCCGACAAAGCGGCCCTAGACAAGATTATTCAAGACGTTATTGACGAGATTGGGCGCTGTGCCGTCCTGGCGCCGAGCATTAACCTGGCGGCTGACATTGTCAAGGAGGCCGAGCTGCGGCGGCGCGCATTTCTGAGCGTAGAGACACAAGGCCGCTAGGCTGTATACCGGGTGTAAGAGGAAAGCCATAGAGACAATCTCTCTTTGCTCTGGTAACTCGCATACCATCCCCCAAGATGTCGACTGGTCGACGCGCATAGGGCAGCTTGCTGGCGCAGTACGAGACTTGGGCTTCAATGAAAGAAGAAGGGTAGCTTTGGTATTCCAAGCCGGAGCAATATACCGTTCGAGATTGTTGGGCGGCTAATTCTTGAGCTAGACCAGTAATATGTCGGCCTCGAGCTGAGGCAACGCCAAGAAGAAAAAAAAAAAGAGCAACTGGACTATATGAGTCAGCGAGCTGAACTTGAGCAATAGAGCCTTGCCGGAGCATTGCGCCCGGCTTCAGTAGCCGCCTTGCAGCGGCGTTTCCGACTCTTACTGAGCGTTCGGCTCGGAATTTGCCCGGCGTCGTTGCCGCTTAGTTTCCTAAAGCGGTTCTTGGCCGGCCGGTCCTGTGAGGCGGCTGAATTGTGGCGGAGAATCCTGAGCTTGGAAGCTGCATCAGAGTCTCCACGGAGTTTCTGCTGCCCTGGGCGGATAGTTTTTTTTTTTTTTTTTTTTTTTTTTATCTTTACCACAGCCTGATGGGTTGTTGAAGGTCCTTGGTATAGATCATGTTATCCTTTTTTGTCATTTGGTACGTCCAATTCGAGAGACAATGGTCAGACCACGTGGGCTGGAAGATGGTGGCTTGGGCGCGCTTACTCACTGTTGGTTTCGAACGATGTGGGAATAACGCCTTGAGCGGGCGAAAAACCGCCATACAGATGGAAATAGAATACAGATACTGAGTCATCTGGAGAAGAGGGAAAAGCCCAATTAGCACAAGACCGAGTCATCAGGGGGAGCAGGAATGGCCCGACTCTCCCGCAATAGACTGCATCTTTCTATGGGATCGTAATCACGACGGACTCTCCGGGCTGGAAGAAACACCGCTGTATTGCGGCCATTGCCTTTTCGCACGTTTACTTGAGAAGCTACATCCATGGGGGGGGACTTACCTCCCCAAAGGCGTGACAGACTGTGCATTGGACATCTTATGAAGCGAACTACGCGGTAAGCGGGCGTCAGACTGTCAGACTACTGCGCCAAGCAGGTTCGTTACACAGGCGGAATTCAGCCCTGCTTCTTGGGACTGGCGTGTAGGCACCCTGCAGAACCGCATCCGCGGCAATGCATGCTTTCTAATCGGGCTGCCTAGGAGACGTTGGATGTACCAACTGCAAGCATGTACCAAAGATTTTCTTACTCACGGCGGATTTCGGATGTCGGTCTAGACTTTGAGACAAAGTTTGGGAGTCACGGTAGCCTTTTAGACTCTTGACAGGCAGAAAGCATCTCGAGACGTAATGCTGAGCAGGCTTCACCTTTGATGCCACAGACTAGTACCACATTGACCTTTATGCCTCACCTTTATGCCTCGTATAATCCCACAGACTAACACCAACATTGACCTTTTTGCCCTCGTTTATTCCCACAGCTGACCGAGCCTTATGGGTTACTAGCACACAACGAGCCCATCAAATGACTTGAAAGTTTCCCCCGTAAATGGGGCGCGCGCGCCAGCCTTGTTCGCAGCCATCTCGGCAGTTGTCCCGAGTGGGCGGCAAACGGCGAGTAGTTTTTCAGGCAGCAGGGAAGCTCAATCATGACTTGATTCGTTTCCCCAATTCTTTGATACTTGCAAGTGTGCCTCGTTGGCTGAATTTGCCGCAAAGAGGCCCGCCCACCAACGCCGACAGCCTTGCGCAAGCCCGGAGTGACGATGAGGATGCCTGCCTCGCTGTGGTAGCCTGTTGGCCCCTGTAGGCTGGGAGGTAGGTCTACGCTCGAGGAATTATGGGAAAGCAAAGTAAAAAGGGGTGTCGAAAACGGCACTGGCCGTTTTTGCTCTGTATAAAAACCCCCCGAAACCACCTTTTAAGAATGAAGACGGGACACGAGCAACAACACTCTTCAAGGTCAATACCAACACACAATATCTTCAACTCCCTTTGACAACCCTTTACCTCTCTTACATCATGAGATCCTACCTCGCTTTGACAGTGGTGCTATTCACACTGGGCGTTTGGTCGCAGGACTGCGGAGTAAGTGAAAGCGCCACCATTAAGTCGAACGACTTGTTAGTTTCTGATTACAGCGGCATCTTGTCACTAACACGGAACTCTCCCTCCGCGCCAGATGAATGAAGTAGCACACGACTGCGGTCCAGTCTGCGAGAGTTGTGCAGACGCCAACTGCGAAGCCATTCGCTGCGGCGGCGGCTGCTGGTGCCAGTCGGGCCACCTCCGAGACAGCGTACGTTCTCTCCCGCATGTAAAACTTATACCTACCCCAGATCAAAGAAACTGACTCTTTCCCCGCGAACCAAAAAAATAGGCTGGCGCTTGCATCCCCATGGACCAATGCCCGAGTGGTGGCGTCAGCGACGACGAGCAGCTGGAGCCGCGTGAGTGGCGTGGCGTCAACGTTCCCGGTTCCTGCTGGCGTAACTCTTGCGCCGAGAAAAAGTAAGCCGAGCGTTGGTCTTTTTTGTCTAATGGCAAAGTCTGAACTGCGGATGCGGCCGGCGACTATTCAGATGTATATATTGAAGTGTGGGGGCTCAGGATTAAGATGGATTTTAACCTTTTCTGCCGTATATAGGAATATGATTTGATTGGCTCACTATAGTGTTACGTTGCCGACTTGCCACAGCCTTGCAGTCATCTTCGGAATATGGGCTGCGTGTCTCTCTTTCAGGCTCCATGTTGCGCTGCAAGTCCCCGCCATCTGGGGTTTACAAGCGACGAGGTGCCCGCCGTTGCTGGCATCTTGCAGAGGTTTTGATTAGTGAGCAATATCTTTAACAAAGTAATGGCGTCAAAAAAGGTCATTTCGAGGACTGTCTTCCATTGCAGATGAAATCCCATTCCTCATAGTTCGATTGATACAACTACTGTTCTCTGGCTTGCGACGGAAGGATGCAGCAACCGCGCCGTGAACCTTGAGAGCCTGTGAGGAGCTCAATTTCTTTTTTTTTTATCGGACTATGCAAAATATGGGAAGTTGTTTGGTCTGAACGGCAGCGTCAAAGAGTAATGAATACCTGGATGGCATTGTGAAGAATTTTCTGAGGTTTGTAAGTTGGGGACGACTACACTGGTCAGTAGGCCTTTTATAAATGTGCTTTCCCTTGGAATTTTCGAGTCACGAGGTATCGTGCACACAGCGACATAGTAGTAAGATGGGTTCGAGTGGTTTAATCTGGGCTTCGATGGTAAAGAGGAGGCGACTGACAAACAGCTGTCGCCAGATGTGGTTCTTGAGCGCATCGCTTACTTTCAGAGATTTGCTAATTTGCACAGCAGACTGCGACAGCTCCGAAAAAGATACTAACGAAGTTTTATCGCTGCCAGAAGACACATTCTCTGCTCTTCAGCAACAACATACCTTGATGGACGACCATACGCCTCAAGACCTTTGTCGTCCCCCTCCGACAAAGACGTCCACACGAGCACGACGCACCATACAAACTTTGACAGGATCGCCCTCTTGGCCAGCATTGTCGGCAAGTCGTTGGCGGAAAGCACAAGGCGGCTCATCCGTCAAGGCTTGGGTCGGCGCGACAGGTAACGGGCTTTTGTTATCAGATGGTCTTGCTGCAATAGCCGAGAAATTATTAATAAGAACAAATGTGCGTCAAAAAGTCTCGTGCAAAAAAGTCCCGATATTGCGGTTGTCACACAGGGTGGTGGTGTTTGCTAGTCGTGCATGTGTCACAAAAGTCTTTATCATGTCTCGAAAAAAATGGCTTTGACCTGCCAGTGACGAATCATTCGCTTATTTTAGGCATGGGAAACCAGCTAGATGGAGCAAATAGACAACAAGTCAAACGATGGAGAAGATGAGGCAAAAAGAGAGAGAGATCTTGGAGACTTGTAACCTACTTACTACTCACGAAACCCGGAAACTTGGCAATCAAAAAGTTGATTTTTTTTTTCCCCGACTTGTTGGAGCAAAGTTTCCTATTACATCACTCTCATCTACGCGTTGTTTTGGCCTGCTTTGTTAATGGCATCAATGCATGATATATTCCAGCCCAAGACGTCATGCATACTCAGTAGTCGACTGTCTCAGCCACGTGTGATTCTCGTCGATTTGACACTTGTGATGCCGTCTTCAAACGTGACTAAATTTGGTGTTTGCTTGGAAGTCTATGATTCTTGACAAGGCCTGGAAGGGTTATAGAATGAATGGAATTAATATCCCGCAGTTCGGTGTCACGTCTGGCCACTCCCTTGTGCAGTGGCGTGGTCAGTCATGCATGCACAGAGTACACATGACGCCGACGGCTTTTTTTTTTCTTCGTCGCTTCGTCGCTAGTAGGATGGCACAATGACTGGCTCGTCGTATTCTGCTCCCGAATTTGGCCAGTCCAGGCGACGCAGTCAGGGTCAAAGGGCGTTCCCGCTCCCGCTCCCGCTCAATTAGCTCGCGACCCCAGTGAATCAGTCATTGCCTTTGGCCAGCAACGACGTCAATGGCCCGTCGCCATCTCCTCCATCAGGGGCCACTGGGTCCTGGGATCAACCGCCGGTCCCATCGTTAGTGCCGACCTGGTGCGTTGTTCTCTTTCATCTAGCGGGTTTTGGGCAAGTTTTGGTCAAGTTTTGGTCGTCCCTTTTCTTGTCGCTGCGTGTTGAAACTTTCTTTATGGTGGCATCTCGCTGGAACCCTTCACCCTTCACCCCCCCCCCCTTAGCCACGTGACGCATAGGCCACTCCTCAAGAGCCAACCACCGGCTTTTGTGTCGTAGACAGTAAGCGCCCATGAGAGCTAATTACTTCTTTATCCCTGATTTTGGCTCTTTCTCTGCAAATTTCAATTTACTGTGCTCTGTTTACGACGTCGTCATTGTGTGCCGTCATCGTCTTGTGGGCTCCCTTTTCCAGCGCCTTCGCGACAGGGTCCGTCTCCTTTCCTCGCATCGCAGACCGTCCGACGTTGGTTGCTGCAAGCACTGCCAGCGAGTTGACGCAGCGCACAAGCTTCACAGCGCGCCCACCAGATCTATAAATTTCTCAGCTCCCTCTCGATCGGCCAATTTCGTTTCCTTGTCTTTCTCTCAGTTTCGACGTGGTTAGCTTGACTGTACAGCATTTATATCCGCTCCGGTGGCCCTACATCTCAAGCCTGCCTCAAGACGCCTTTGCTCGATATCTCAACTCCACCAGCGAGCCTCGCTACTCATCAAACTACTCCTCATTTCACTCACCTTCTGCATCACAGCTGTGCAGACATTCACCGCATAGCCACCATATATAACGCCACTCCTGCAGCGATTGTGCCCTGCGGTGGCACACTATTGGCTGGCGCTACCACAGTGGCTTTTGCACCACACTTTTCAGGCAGTGAGAAGGCATCCAGATTAGGCTGAAACGAGTGCATATCAACGACTCACTGTCCATACAGCAACGTCCAAGGCTTCCTTTGCTACCACACACATACCACACAGCAGCCTCTTCACGCTCTACACCACATAGGCAGCCCTCCACATGTTCCTGATATTTACCCGCCACTCCCCAAACCATGCCTTCTCGAATCATTCGGGAATCATCTGACCCATATTCGAGGTCCTCGTACGTGTATGGTGATGATAGGGGCAGGGCATACGATTACTCGGACCGGCCTGGTACGTACTCTTCATCACGTCGAGGCTCAGTATACGACCATGCGCCAGTGTATGAGGATGACAGGCGCTATCGTTCAAGGGAGCGAGGTCACCACGTTAGCGCTGAGGATATTGAGAGACGGCGGCGGTCTACGAGTGAACGTGACTCACATGGGAGGCCGACTTCTTCGAGGACCCCAGCACAAAGCGAGTCTTCAAGAAAAAGCCGGCATCATACACCTCACGTTATTGAGAGTTCACGGCCGCCTGTCAGCTCTCGAAGTCACAGAGAGTCTCCAGAGGTAGTCTATGTCTCAGGCCCCTCACGCAAGGAGTCGACTTCCTCGAAGAGAAGTAGATCAACCAGCCGATTCAGTCGCTGGTTCGGAGGTGGGTCTTCAAGTCGGGCTCCATCTCCGGAGAAGCCGCCCAAACGAGAGAGACGATCGCGATCGGAAAAGCCTAGCAGATCTACTCCTTGCGTGGCATGCCTCGAGGACACATCACCTTCAAGAAGTGCAGACCTTAAATGCGGGCATCGAATGTGCAACTCTTGCCTTCGACGTCTGTTCCGCATGTCGATTACCGATCCGCAGCACATGCCGCCGCGCTGCTGCAGTCAAGAGCATATTCCGCTCCGATACGTCGGTCAGCTCTTTGACGAAGACTTCAAAAAGACGTGGAATCGCAAGTTTGACGAGTACACCACACGCAACCGGCTGTATTGTCCGTCGCGAAAGTGTGGCGAGTGGATCATGCCAGACTCGATTCGAAGAGAGAATGGCCGCAAAGTAGCGCGCTGCGAACGTTGCAAGACCAAGGTTTGTGGCTCTTGCGGTGGCAAGTACCATTCATCATCACCATGCCCGAATGATGAGGATACGGCCAAATTTCTTGACCAAGCAGCCGACCAAGGTTGGAAAAGATGCTATCAGTGCAAAGCCATGGTCGAGCTAAGAGAAGGCTGCAACCATATGACCTGGTAGGTTGATATTTGGCCGAGTGATGAATCTTGCCTGACAACTAACTGTGGATAGTCGATGTGGTGCGGAATTCTGTATGAAATGCGGTGTCAAATGGAGAGGATGCGATTGTCCGTGGTTCAACAACAACGGTATGGGCGCCAATCATCTGCACATGAATAACCCGGGCCATGGTGGGCAGCCTCCGCAAACGTATAGTGAAGAAGTGCGCTTGCGTCGCTTGCAGGAGCTCCGAGATAGAGTGGTGGCTAGGAACATGCAAAATGACGTCCGATACGAAATGTCGGGAGCGTTAGGGGACATGACTAGTTTCGGCAACACAGCAGGCCACCACATGAACGAGAGCTATAGAAGGGACCACGCCCCCCTCCCATCGAGGCCGCCCTCTTCGTTTGATCGGGCTGCCGGCTATCTCTCAGACGTCAACCGGGCTAGGGGCGGCTACGGGCCAAGTTTCCTGGAGCGGCAGGGCTCGACGCGAAGTCGCAGCGGACGGCAGCCCTCGACGGCGCACGACGACCTACCGCTGCGGCGAGACTCGTACGGACGGCGGCCCTCGGTGGACGAGAGGGACTACCGGCGGGAGCCGCAGCGGTCGCGGTCGGAGCGCGTCATCCCCGCCCGCACGTCGCGGCGGTACGAGGACGAGGCGGCAGTCCACGCGCCCAGTCGAGGACGCCGTGCGAGCGCCGAGCCTCCACGCGGCTCCGCGTTGGCCGGTTTGAACGGCAAGGACCGGGGCATGGGTCGGGTGGCAGAGTGGAGGTCGTATGTCGAGATGGGCGTGCCAGATGGAGAGTCCGTGGTGGGACACGCTTGAGGGATGATGGAATGGGAAATTGTTTTGCGGGAATTTAGCGATGATCTACAGCATACGCATTGCATACGCGTTGTATCCATGTTGCGCGCCTACGTGAGCGAACATTTATGGCACATGATAACAGTTATTACCGGGTATCCAAAGCCTGGAGACGTCCATCTGAATGGCCAAAATATGGACCTAGATGGGGATTGAGCGTTACATTTTTAATAATAGTTCATAGATTGCTTGAGGTGGACTTTCAAAGATGACGGTTTCTGGATTTAGATGTTGGTGAGATGCTAGATAGTCTAGAAGCGCCGGAGTGTAGTACGTGGGCAGAATGAATCATTACGTCATGGGACATTTTTTTTGGTTGAGCGCCTCACCACGATCCGTGATTAAAGACCGGAGCGTTGGGGTCGGCTTTGCCATCCCGTATTAGAACCTGCAAGCCACGAATGCAAGCACTTATCAAGACAATCAAGCCGCAGGGGCGCCGCTGGTCGGTGCGCTGGCGGCCTCAGTTCAGGGGCACCATTTGGCGGCTACAGCGGGGTAGTTGCTGTGAATATAGAGGCTACGGGCATGTGCTGGGCCATTTTTTTGGGGCAGTCAGACCGCTAAAGCCATCAAGTCAGTTACCTAGAAGGTGCTGTAATGTCTTGAACCAAGATGCCTCAAGCTACAGTGGACGATGTAGCGACAGGGCTCCGGCAACTCCAGTCACGGGGGCCCGCTTCATCCGCGATCCGTGCCATGCCCCTCTATCCTCTCGTTATCTCATCCATCACCCTCTCCTTTCCTTTACGGCTTCCAGCTTCGTTGCTCTTTTTCTCTTCGTCCTTCAACTTTCTTATCTACTTGACTCAGGGCCTAAGGTACTACACCAGACAGCTCCGCATTTCTCCTGAGACAATGCTGCTGCATCATCTTCGATAGCGCTCCATTTCCATCTGCACCAAGCACGTGCCAAGTAGCCCACTGCAGCGACACCTCTCGGCCTCCATCGATTCTCCTGCTGCCTCGCGGGCGCCCCGTGCCAAGGTGATGCTTCTTCTCCACCAGGTTGGCAGCGTCAAGATTGGCGAGGTCATCCGCTACACCGTCACCTATACCCCGTCTCAGGATCGTATCCTGCCCTCCCCCGAGAAGCTCTACGTCCGTTTCCGCAACACCTCGGCCATTGCTCTGCGCGCCGCCTTCGTTCACGGCCCATACACCCTCTCCGTCGCCGCCTATCCCGCCAAATTCAAGCCCAACGAAAAGTTTTCCGATCCCCAGCGATATGGCGTTCCAGAGTTTCAACCCCTGGTCAAAGCCGGCGGCTCCTGGGAGTGCGAACTCATCGTCCCCGACGATATAAGACAGTCGGCCGGCATCGGTGGAAATGGCAGCACTTTCGGCAAGGATTCCGCCCACAATGCAGAATGCGCCAGCTGGGTAATTGAGATTGCCTCTCAGGTCATCTTCTCGACCTCCGCCGCCGTTTCCTACGATCTGGTAGTCGGACGCGATCAAAAGGCTCTTAGCCTCAGCCAACCCTCAGGCTCGTCCGCCGAAGGTCACCACAACATGCAGCCTGGCAAGTTGAGCGACCACCAGCAGAGTATCGGCGCCAAGGATGGTCACCACCGAGCGCAGCCTCATGGTATATTTTCCCGCGCTGTAAAGCTCAAGGTCGAAGACACTGCGACACTGTGGAACACGCCTCGACTGCCGGGATGGGACGATCGGGGCGAGAAGCGCGCCCAAGAGAACAAAGGCGCCGACAAGCCCGTGGAAAGCATGGCCAAGACTGGCGACCCTGAGACCGTCGATGACAAACCCATGCGCAAGCAGAAAAAAGTTCATCTAGTCTTGCTCACGCATGGCTTACACAGCAATCTCGGCGCAGACATGCTGTACATGAAAGAATCCATCGACGCTGCCGCAAAACAAGCAAAAATAGACGCCAAGGCCAGAAGGCAAAAGGAAAGAGCTGAGGCCGGGAGGTCTTTTGATTCGGCCGAGGACGATGATGACGAGGAAGTTGTTGTTCGTGGATACTCTGGTAACGCGACAAAAACAGAAAAGGGGATCAAATACCTCGGGAAACGGCTCGCCCGATATGTTCTATCAATAACCTACCCCGACCAACCATTCATCCCCCTTGGCAAATCTCACGGCGAGGCGCTGATTAAGAGCTTTGATAACGAGGACTTGCTCAAACAACACATATTCAGGCAAGCACATAAGAACAGCAAGATATCGGAAGACACGACAGTGCGCGGAAAAGATTCTGTCCGACCTTACACAATATCAAGTATCAGTTTCATCGGACATTCACTAGGTGGCCTCGTCCAAACTTATGCTGTCGCATATATTCAGAAGCACTCGCCACAGTTCTTCGACCTCATTCGCCCAGTCAACTTTATTGCCCTAGCATCCCCGTTCCTTGGCTTGAGCAACGAAAACCCTGTCTATGTCAAGTTTGCACTAGATTTCGGTCTCGTGGGACGAACAGGCAAGGATTTGGGCTTGACTTGGCGAGCTCCCACAATTGCTCGAAACGGTTGGGGTGCCATTGTCGGCAATCTGGGCGAGTCGGCCCACAAGACCGTCTATGGCGATAGCCAACCAGACTCAAAGCCATTGCTGCGTATTCTGCCTACTGGTCCTGCACACACAGCGCTAAAGAAATTCAGAAACAGAACTACATATTCAAACGTTGTCAATGATGGCATCGTTCCACTGAGGACAAGTTGCCTTTTGTTCTTGGACTGGCAAGGCTTAGGGCGCGTCGAAAAGGCGCGTCGAGATGCGGGCCTCGTCGAGACTGTGGTTGGCTTTGGCTGGGCGGAACTAACGGGTGCGAGCATGTCCACTACCAAAATTAAGCATCAGCTCGCCGTCGAGACTGGCCAAGATTCTGGCACTACTACACCTCGAGAAAATGCGCAGCAGGTTCCACAGCCGGACAACGATACCATGGAGGAGGACGACAGAGCCAGTCTGCGGTCTGTGCCGACGCCGTTTAGTGAAGGCAGTCAACCTCAGGCTTCTCCCAGCGCGTCATCTATACAAAATCCATTATCAAGCTTCTTCAACCTTTTTAAAAGCAGCGAGCCCCCCAAGCCGGATATCATGACCAAGAAGCAAAAGAAGATGATACGACGTGCGCAGACCGTTCAGCTTGATTCGCAGCCCGAGACACCAAGCTCTAGCACATCGGATGTAAGCAAGTCTACAAAGGTAACGGCCGGTCATGAGCTCGAAGCAGGCGATGCTGGTGGATTCATGGCGCCTCCCAAGACAACATTTTTCGAATCGGCAGGTGATCTTCTGAATCCTCAAATGCCAGATGTCGACTTCTTGGTCGATCCGTCAAAGCGGCCAAGAACAATCTTCCATGACAGGGTGTATCAGCCCTCCGACATTCCACCTCCGCCTCTAAAACGTCGCAATACCTCTTCCCTTATGCGTAAGAAGTTTAAGTCGTCTCAGTCGCCCAAGCCGACGGAGAGCGGCTCGTCTTCGCCGTACCCGACAGTTGATCACCAAGATTCATTGGCGTCTGCCAAAGACTACGATGACACCGTACATACAAGCCCAGATAAGCATCCAGATGAAGTTGTCGACGGCTCCGGGATGCGAGTCGAGGAAAAGATTGCGCGCGGCTATCACAGAGACCTCGCCTGGCGCAAGGTCCTTGTCAAGCTCGAGCCTGACGCGCACAACAATATTATTGTGCGCCGCATGTTTGCAAACGCGTACGGATGGCCCGTCATCCATCACTTGGTTGACGTGCACTTTAGCGACTCGGTCATTGCGCGCATGGCGACGCAAGACGAGAATCTCGGCGAGCGCGCACTGGAGGCGAACCAGCCCCCGGACGCGCACGGCTGCGAGACGAAGCAGCTGAGCGAAGAGCTCAAAGCGACGCTGGTCATCAGCGACGATGATGCCGGCGACGGCACCGAGTCGCGCGACACTGTCAAGGCGCTACCTCCGCCTAAGAGCCTCGACATTGACGGCCACTTGGCCTCGCCTGTCAATGGCGGCGACGGCGGCGCGGCCTCGATGACGTGGAGCGACCGCGACTGGGTCGACAGCGACGACAACAGCGACGCGGAAGCTTCCACCGCGGGCAAGCACGAGGGTGTAGCCGGCAAAAGCGACGGCACGCTGAAGCCGTCGTCGTGGACATGGGCGGAGAAGATTGTGGGCAAGGGCGCCGCGTCGGGCAGAAAGAGTCCGGTGCCTGAGCAAAAGCAGAAACAAGCATAGAAATCTATACATGTACACGCTTCGTTAGAATAGATGATTATATTATAATATGCCAAAGATGGCTAAAGAAATCTAATGCACAGGGTATGATTAAGAGCTGCAGCTCCGTCATGTGTGACTTTGAACAGCTCTGCAACCTTGTAGACAAAAAGTGCCTCGGCTTGGAAGGAAAAAGATCTTTTCTATGTTTTCACCGGTGCGAGAAGTAGGAAAAAATGCCAACACTTTATTCATGACTTTCATGTCTACTAATGTATGTTAATCTACAGTATCGCATCTTTAAGAAGCCTGCAGGCTTCATTGTAAGATTTAAGAAGAGTTTTTGATAATGGACTAAAAAGCAAGAAATGAAAGAGCGATGTTGATAGGTGACTGATTACAGTACAATCTATCTCCCATCAACATTTTCTATATACACGTTTGGCATAAAAAATGCAAAAATGAATGATGGGTTCAAACCACCTTTGTTGGACAGACGGGGAATCGAACCCCGGACCACTCCCAAGCGGGATCTTCCAGTTGGAGGATGGATGCTAAGGGAGTATTATACCACTAAACCATCCGCCCGAACTTGTTATATGGACTAAGTCTATTCCTATATATATAGTGCAACGTAACATCGTATTGCAAGAGCAAGACAACGTGTTTTTTTACCAGGGGAATCAATATCCCAAAACCACACCAAATCTTTCACGCTTTGCTCCGAAATCGCAAAGGCCATCATGTGCCTTCGACAGTACCTAGTTATACACCTAATGAGCCACCCTGCATGTTCGCACCACAGCACTGGACTAGTGGGCAATGACGGATTTTACTTGATACGTCGTGGCTACCTACCTAAGGAGGCCAAGGTATCCAAGTATCTATTTATTTACCTATCCATCTGCTTTTGTCTAAACCGCCATTAATAAATCTGGGGTCAGTGAATCCAAATACCCCAAAAGCGGCGCCGCTCGTGCCGGCTATCCGGGCGCGCCCCGCGTAGCAGTTCCTTTGCAGGCAGCGGCTTGGCAAAACTATCGATCTGCGGCCGCTTTAAATCCGGGCCGTACAGACACTCAGGTAGGGGGGGGTCTCCAAGACGGCGACGAACGGATAAGTCGGCCTCTGCTCAAGCAACTTTTGTTACCCAGGCGTGGCACCCGCCTTAGCCTGTCTTTTTTTTTTTTTTCCGCCTCTGCTAGTCAGTTCTATTTTAGTATGGGCGTTTCGGTATCGCAAAAATAAGGGGACAATAAATAGCTGCTGGTCCCATGCTGACGCAATGCGTTCGCTCTGCTGCTTGTTGCATCGTGTAGTTGCGGAGTAAAACCTACTGCATCGCCGGACTCGTTACTTTACTATTCTACAAACAAAAAACACTCGCTTTATTTTCCTTCACTTCAAGTTTAGTGATCCCTTCAACTCACTCGTTTGAATTTCGACTTACGCCAATATTCGGAAGTGTTGCGCCGCCGCCGTTGAGCGCGTTTTTCTCGTTTCACCCACCTCCGTTTGCGATTCTACTGCAACCGGAGTGACTTTCAGTTTGTCACTATCGAAAGAATTCAATATTTTCTCTCCATTTCTCAATTGCGCGACACAATAACTTGTTCATCTTCGAATTGTCTTCAATCCCGACATCCCGACATCCCAACCTCGTCTTGAAACCGCAGAATGGTCTCTGCCAAGACTTTGATCGCCAGCCTGGCGGCCGTTGGGGCCTTGGCTGCCGATGTGCCCTCGCTTCAAATCAAGGTACGATCCGATGTGCAGGGATCGCTGGGCCACAACAAAACGGCATAAAATCGCCAAGCTAACAACTTGACTCGCCGCAGGGATCCAAATTCTTTTATCCCAATGGCACGCAATTCATCATTCGCGGCGTCGCCTACCAGCAAGATTCCTCGGCTGGCGGCAGCGACGCCCCCAAGAGCAACGCTACATTCATCGACTCTCTCGTGAGCAAGTCCAACTGTGAGCGCGACATTCCCAACCTGGTGTCCCTAAACACCAACCTCATCCGCACCTACGGCGTCGACCCCAATGGCAACCACGACGATTGCATGCAGATGCTCGCAGACGCGGGCATCTATGTCATTGCCGACCTGGGCAACCCCACCATCTCCATCAATCGCGCCGACCCCCAGTGGAACGTTGGTCTCTTTACCTTTTTCCAGAGCGTCGTCGACACCATGGCCAAGTACCCCAACGTCGTTGGCTTCTTTGTCGGCAACGAAGTCACCAACAGTAACACCACCACCGGCGCATCTGCCTACGTCAAGGCTGCTGTCCGCGACATGAAGCAGTATGTCAAGGACAAGAATTACCACACCGGAATTGGCTATGCCGCCGACGACTCGTCGGACTTGCGTAACACGATTGCCGAGTACATGAACTGCGGCGACGCATCCGACAGTGTCGACTTTTACGGTTACAATGTGTACGAGTGGTGCGGCGATTCCACTTTTGAAACCTCTGGCTACAACCGCATTCTCGACTTTTTCCAGTCGTACTCTGTCCCCGCCTTCTTTGCCGAGTATGGCTGCAACAAGCCCGGCGGTGCCGCCAAGCGCGAGTGGCAGGAGACTGGCGCCCTGTACGCCAAGAACATGACTGACGTCCTGAGCGGTGGCATCGTATACGAGTACTTCGAAGAGGAAAATGACTATGGTACGTTCAATCAACTTTACCCAATGACTTGAAGCGCACCACTAATACCCATTACTAGGTCTCGTCAAAGCTTCGGATAGCGACAGCACCGTCACCAAGCTCGACGACTTTGACACGCTCGAAAAGGCCATGAAGGTTGTCGACCCACAGGGCGTCTCCATGTCCAGCTACAATCCCTCCAACAAGGCTGCTTCCTGCCCTTCCGTCAACTCTTCCTGGGAGGCCGAGGGCAGCACGCTCCCTCCCACGCCCAACCAGGCCGCCTGCGAATGCGCCGCCAACGCGTCCACCTGCGTCCCCGCCGCCAACCTCGACAAATCCGCCTACGGCGCCATTTTCAACTACACCTGCGCCGACGCGTCCGTGTGCTCGGGAATCAACGGCGATCCCTCGACGGGCAAGTACGGCGTCTACAGCATGTGCTCTGACGAGCAGAAGCTGGCCATTGTCCTCGGCGTATACCATACGAAGCACGCGGACGCTTCCGACTCGTGCTCGTTTGGCGGCAATGCCACGACGCAAAAGGGCTCAGGCAAGACGGACTGTTCTAAGCTGGCGCCCAGCTCTGGCAGCAACAGTAGCAATTCCTCCAGCAAGGAGAACGCCGGCGCGGCGGTCGGCGCTCCTGGTTACGGCGTTGTGGTGTCACTGGCGTCCCTGGTGGCGCTGGTGGCATCGGCCATGGTTGCTCTGTAGATGGCGGGTAGTTGAGAGAACAGCTGCGAAAGTCGAGGAGACTTGATTTTACTGTACTATAGAATATTTATTGAATGACTGCCGATTATTATAGATGTATGTGTGGAACCATGACCGCTATTATCAGTTAATTAGGTACCCACCAAGTTGGTTTCTTGAGAGAAGCCAATGACGGAGCCTCGATTACAGTGGCCCCGTGGTCAGCAAGTCCGCAAGCTCGTCTGCTACGTACACGATATGTGGCACGTGAAATCCGCATCGGAACCTGTAGAATTATCAAGGACTGCTGTGATACAAACCTCTCTTTAGTTCACAAATTCAATGCTTGGAGGTCATATTATGTTGGAATGCAAGGTGCAGCACGCCGTTCACTGAGACGGCTCCTCAGGCCCATGTGCGCCAGCGAATGGCTCCTCGGGCTGACTTGACCCCCCTTGCCGACCAGTGTCCCCACGACCCGCCCGTCTCGTCGATCCCTTGGCGGCGCAAGCCAAGGCAACATGGTAAGCCAAGAAAAATTCATGGTTTTGGGTTCCATTACGTAGACTTTCCATCCATCCTCTCTTTTTGCATCTATTGCACGGACACAGGGGCGTCTGTCTGCGAACAATTGTCTGGGGGCTTACTCATTTCACTTGCTTTTTTGTCTCGAAACCAGAAACACCTCCCATCATCTCGACTTATTTCGTCGCAATGGCGCAGTAAATCGACTTGGCTGCGACCACGCCTTGCACGCACGATACACGACCGGTTCCCGAAGCTTCTCCTTCGCGCTCGACTCCAAACCATAAAGCTCCTTTGTGAGGAGTCGGCCGGCGCGACAGCCGTGTCTAGATTAAAATACAGTACCCTTCCTCGATCGCCCTATCGACACTTTTGCGCCAACCTGCCTCGCTCTGCCTTTACCCCCTGGGACGAATCCTCACAACCGGCTCCCTCGCTAGTTAGGTACCTATACTCCTGGGACTGCCGCCAGCCAGCCAGCCAGCCATGCGCCTCTTTCTCGTGCCCGTCTCGACGCGGCGCACGCTTCTCTACGCGCAGCGCCTCGGCGTCACTACAAAGGATCAGAGCGCCGCGTCGCTCCTCGACAAGGGCGTCGCCTTTGCCGCGCGCACGTGGGCCGGCTGGGAGAAGAAGGAAAAGGGCTGGCAGCGCAAGGTGGTTGGCTACGGCAACTATGCCTTTCGCCGCATCCCCTTTGCGGAATGGGGCCTCAAGTCGGTGCCCCCGCTGTCGGCACGGCGGCGCGCCGAGGAGCTGCACGGTGACGGTGGCGGCAAGATCGAGGTTGTGTTTCCGGGCTCCGTCATCCCGGAGACCCAGGTCGAGAACGTGGCGCGCAGGCTCGCGACGGAGAGGCAGGCGATTCACCGCCGGCAGATGATGTGGTGCTTTGTGGGAATGCCAATCACGCTCCCCTTTGCGCTCGTTCCAGTGTGAGTTTTTTTTTTTTTTTTTTTGTTGTGTCTCTTGTGTCCCCGGGTTCGATGGCGCGGGTCGCTAACCAGGGGCGGTTGCAGTATACCCAATTTGCCCTTCTTCTACCTCGTGTACCGCGCATTCTCCAACTGGCGCGCAATCGCCGGCGGCAAGCATGTTCAGTGGCTGATTGAGAATAAGCTTTTGGTGCCGTCGCCGTCAAAGGCGCTTGACCTGGTGTATGCGCAATCGCCTGCGGCCGTCGCCAAAGTCAAGGATCCCGAGGCCAAGGAGGAGGTTCTCTTGACGCATACGCAGATTCGCACGTGCACAGACGCGCTGGGTATTCCAGAGCTGGAAACGGAGCTGGACCGAGCCGTCTGGCAGATTGAAGAGGAGTTGAAAAAGGAGGACCAGAAGCAGCAGGAAGCTGGTGCCTCTTCTTCGTCCAGCAAAGAAGCAGGAGAGAAGTCTACTAACAAGGATAAGAAGGATCAGTGAACAGAATTCCTGGTTCAAGTGTACTATGTAAATTTACGCGAAACGAAACGGATCTTGAGACTGGGAGGCGTCAAGTTGGAAGATTATACTATTAGAAAACCACTCCATTAGACATGTTGAATACATTTATATTCATATCTTCCATGACGCTTCTCCCAAGACTGCAGGTGATTAAGAATGCGGAATGTATTAAAGGGTGTATAATATATGAGCTGTATCGAAGAGGCGCCAAAACGAAAGTTGCGAGACCGACTTGATGATATCCAATGCCGACGTTTGTAGCCACCTTTGAGTTGCACTCTAGAAAAGTTCGCTTCGCCCAAGCGTATTAAGAAGAGGGAGAGTCGGTATCCATATTAACGTGACAAGCAAATGATTAGTCTACTCGGATGGTGTCTCGAGGTCCGAGATAAAGGTGGCTTCGCTGAAGATGTGGCCTTTCTCGGTGATTTCTTTGTCACCGACCTTGAGCTTGAGTGTAGCCTCGACGGAATACTGCATCAATTGTCAAAACGATTGCCCCCCACAGCTATTTCAGCAAAGACTCAACGTACCTGGTAGATATAAGGCTTGGTTCCAACGGCACCAGCCACGATGCGCTTGACAAACGCAGGGACCTCGGCCATGACGTCGACACGGTCGATGCGCTTCCCGAGCGCAGCGTCAATCTCGGCCTCGACGGGGTTGCCGTCCTTGTCCTTGACGTGCCAGGCAAATGTGGCCTTGGTCGGGGCGGGCCAGCCGCTCTCCGGATCGGTCTCGATGGCGGTGTGGTTGACGGTGCTGCCGCAGCCTGCGCCGACAATGGCGCCGTCGGCCGCGACGCCGCCGACGTTGACGACGGTGCAGCCGTACGAGGGCGGGGTGGTGAACTGCATCATGACGGCCGAGTGGCTGGGGCCCTGGAAGTTGAGGAAGCTCCAGCGGGCTGCGGCGTGGTGCGGCTTCATGCCCTGCAGGGCGTAGATGTAGAGCCCGCGGCCGGCAAAGTCGACGGGGCCGTCGGCCGTGGTGATGGTGCCCTCGACGGCGCAGCGCGGCCAAAAGGCGTGGCGCATCCAGCCCCAGGGCTCCTTGGGATCGGTTCCGTAGCTGCTGGTGCCCGTCGTGCCGGCCTGGAAGCCCGGTGCCGTCTTGGTGACTTTGATGTTGACAATGGCGCGCTCGTCGTTGAGGCTCTTGATGGTGTAGGAGTTGCCGTCGGCGGACAGCTCGAGGGCGCAGTCGTCGGCGTAAAAGGACCCCTTGTCCTCGCTAATTTCAAAGTTGTTCAGCGGCGTCGAGGACCACAGGTGAGGCTTTGACGGGTCGGTGGAAAAGATTTTCGAGTTGAATTGGCACGTCTTGCGGATACCACTGTTTTTTGGGTAGTGACGAAGTGTTAGTTGGGCGCAAGATTAGGGCGGACGAGGCCGGGCGCTTGTTGAGCTTTTCTCTCGACTTACGCAACGTTGCTGTAGATGACCTGCGCCATGCCGACTCTGCCTTGGTCGGAGAAGAAGTAAAAGGTCTGCGTCTCGACATTGGTCCACTCCATCTCTTTCCACTTCAGATCGTCGCGGCCGATTTCGGTGTAGGGAGTCGCCTTGGCCTCCTCAGCCACCGATCGGATGGCCGAGGGGCCGTAAATGGGCTCTTGCGTGCCGGCGACATTGGCGATCCTGCAGGCAGAGTTGTGATGGCGGTTAGCAGCGTTTCTCGTCCGCGGCAAGGTAAAGGTACTTGGAGAGCACAAGAGCTTCACAGGAGGGGCAAGACGTGGGGAGAGGCGCAAGACGGCGACTTACTGTTGCTGAACCCAGTTGAACATGATTGGTCTGTAGGCTAATAATCACAGGCAAAAAAAGAGGTAGAAGCAGGATATCAGGTGCGCGTGAGGAAAAAAGAGGTGGTTGAAGAGAGGAAGAGAAGTTCCTCTTGGCAAAATCCCCGATCGACCCATTCGGTAATAGCCGCTGGACTTTCACACCGCTGGAGCTGGGAAGCCTGGAGGGGCAGCCCAAGAAGAAGTGGGCGCTGGTGGGGTGGGGGATATGGTATTTGGGCGCAACAGAGAGCTCTGGGACTCTCGGAAGCGTGGGGTTTGGGCATTTGGCTATGGCAAAGGGTAACTTTTGTACTGCTTTGCTGGTTGGGCTGTATCAAACTCTTTGGGTCATCTTGAATGACGTTTTCGTCAATGCTGGGCAAACTGTAAAGGCTGCTTACCTATGCAGCACGCAGTGACGTAGCGGAGCTATCATGCAGTGTTTTGTTGTAAGGGCTTGTAAGTGTCTGCTCCACCTGCCCATAGGTTTTATAATGGCGATGGCATGGCAGGCCCGGACCTAGAAGAAATCACAAAATGGAATCAAACGCCAGCAAAAATACAAAATTTTGGCAGACACTAGCCCCCAACGCCCAGCTCATAAACCTGTAAACCTGGATTCGACGCCCATGAGCCGGGTTGAGATTTGCACTGGTTCTCCAGGGTAGGCAATTCTAATCAACGGAAATTAGCCCCACGTCTTCACTGGGCTATTTAGGTAGCGCCACCCAATGAGGCGCGCGATGCAGCGCTTGGTTTTCAACCACTTGTAGGTACTTGTAATCTGTACCCTTCAAAAGTCTTTCTGCCCAGACCGGTTTTCCAGCTGCCACCCGACGGCTTCTGTCTATGCAAAGCTCACCTCTTTCGCGCTTGCTCCTTGTGCAACCTCTGATCCCTATTAATACAGACCTGTCTTTTTCGTCAGAGCCCGTCTTTCTTCGGCTGCCCTGACCCTGCACGCTTTTCCATCCTCTCTTGCGACCACTTCTTTTACCGCCCCATTGCCTCTCGACTTGCAGCTTTGCGACAGCCAACTGCGCAAAGCCACCGACCGATCCCGACTGCGTGTGCATATTTTACCAGCTCACTGTGCTGCCTGTGCGGTCATACATAAGTCGAGTGCAAGATCTGACTTCTGTTCCCCTAACCGTCTCTTTCGGCCGCCAAGGTGACTACGCCAACAAACTTGGAAGCCGAAGCTTGCGCCTGCTTAGCTGCTCGTCCCCGACACCGACAACATGGAAAGCGAAACGCAAGTACTACATGCGAATGCGGCAGACGGTATTTCAAGACCTAGTTCGACGCCTACGCCGGAATCAACATCGTTGGCTCACCAGCCCTTTGCTAATCTCGCGTCGTTGGCCACGAGCACTGCCAGCGGCACGACAACAACACCCCTGGTATCAAGGTACGTTCGGCCCGGCCCATTGCCTACAAAAAGTTACTTGCGCATGGGCACATTCCCGCAGCTGTCCTGCTCGCCGATGTGGCATATCACTCTTTGCGATAACACGACGCGATTACAAGTGCGCTGACCGTCTATCTTTAGAGATGT
The DNA here is from genome assembly GCA_030782805.1 of Aschersonia sp. MBC 622. Classification (NCBI taxonomy): domain Eukaryota; kingdom Fungi; phylum Ascomycota; class Sordariomycetes; order Hypocreales; family Clavicipitaceae; genus Aschersonia; species Aschersonia sp. MBC 622. Next base: position 52,955 of record JARJPL010000501.1, read on the forward strand.
TTTAATGCACCAGCCTCCGCCTGCTGTGCACATGGAAGGCTCTCCTGCAGCTACTAGTGGCGGACCGGGAGGCATGGTAAGTTTTTATCTCTTCTTTACATCTGATACGTTCTATTCCCGTCTCTATCTGTCCTGTCGCATCCTGGCAATCAAGACGCCTATCCCCTTTATCGCTATCGCGTTCCCGAGAGCCAGAAAACTTTCACCCCTGCCGGGCCAATCAGCGTTGTCTAAATGGAGACTGCTTATGGCTTTTTCGGTGGATACGGCACAATCACGTGCTCCACTCCCGACTCGTTCTCGCGCTAGGCCGCGAACAAACTGATAAGACACTGAGCTAGTCCTCGTTGGGCCAGATAGCCAATATGACCCGACGGTGGATCAAATTTTTTTCTGGTTATCTGGCTTATCAGTGACGGCGCAAGAGACAACTTCTTCCTATCCAGCCCGCCTTATCGTGATCCTGCTAGTATATCAATATACTATATCGGGCCTGCATTCTCCTATCGCGACCACGGAATCGCAGACACAAACCGACACGATGATGGCAACTAACGCTTCCTCGCAGCCTACTTGTCAGAACTGCGGCACTTCACGGACACCTCTATGGCGTCGCGACGAGTTTGGCTCAGTCCTCTGCAACGCATGTGGTCTCTTTCTTAAGCTGCATGGTCGCCCGCGCCCTGCTTCTTTAAAGACGGATGTCATCAAGAGTCGTAATCGCGTCAAGACTATGCGCCCTGATCTGGTATCAAAGAAAAAGGTATGCGCGGACTCCAAAACTGATGCGCCGACGCCGTGGTACTAATCAACTCTTGCAGCAGCAAGCCCATGGCTTCGCAACGGTCGGCGACACGAACGGTGTTGAGCATGCCGCAGCTCAAGCAGCCGAGGCCATGCGCCGCTCCAAAGTCAACGGCACCGACGGACTCGACTCGTCGCTCTCTAGGAATGGCACCCCCTCGATGTACAACAGCTCCCTCTCGTCCTTTATGGTGGATGATGCGACGTATCAGCAGGCCGTTTCTGGCTACAACGGCGAAGTCCATAATGGCTCGTCACTGAATGGAGACCGCGCCTCTGACGGACCTCAATCACAAGAGCAGCTCATTGCCCTCAACTCGAGCCTCAAGACCCGAGTCAGCGAGCTAGAAGTAATCAACGAGCTCTTCCGCGGTAGACTTAGCCAGTTGGAGCAACAAGAGGCAGCTGCTAGACACGGACAGGAACTGGCCGACGCTGAGCAGAGTCAACTGCGCACGCAACTGGAAACCACGCAGCTCAATGAAGCGCAGCTTCACGAGCAGTTGGAGGACAGTCACAGACGCGAAAACAATTTGAAGCGTCGCCTGGACGAATTGGAGCTGGAACTCAAGGCGGCACAGGAAGCGGCCGGTGAAGAGCCAAAGCGCCCAGCCAAAAAAGCTCGCGTGGAGCCGCCCGCTGCAGAGCCTACAAGCGAGTCCGCGGACGAGGTTGTCTCGGATGCTACTGAAGAGCCGACTGCAAGTGCCGAAGAAGAGACAAGCGAAGAGTCTACGATAAAGCCCGAAGCTATCGAGACTGTCGAAGCTTCCGCGTGAGGATAATCATGTCTCAATACCTCTCTGCTCTGTGCCGACATGTTACGCCCAGAAAGCAGACCATCGTTGCGCACTGATGGACGCTGACATGTCACCCCCGCCTCTTTTGTTTTACTAGTGCAATTGTTTTCTTTGCTTTGGCGGCTTTACTGAGAGCGCGCGACTAGAAGTTGGTGTACTCTCATGCGCAAAGCCAGTGTTTTACTATAGCGAAAATATGCGGGAATACTTTTGGCGTCCGGGAAAAGGTGGACTAGATACCATGATAATGACTTTGTCCGACGGAAATGAAAATGGACAGCCCAGGCGGACAAAAAGAAAGTCAAACTAAGCTCGGCGAGGCTTAGTTGGCATTGGCTAGAAAAGGAGTATGGATTGATGGGTGTTTTTGTGTTTTTGTTTCTCGTTCAACCAGGGCCGACTTGCGATGATGATATGGCAAAGGCTTCGAATAATATGAAAAGATGGTTTACACCTTCTCACAGTGTACGCAATATTATAGACTAGTGTCGACACTTTAATGCAACGACGTGCGATGGATGTGTTAGTGTATGTGAGACTCTGCTCACTTCTCACTGAGGTTTCTGTGTTTTCTTGCATTCACCTCGCCATCACGTGCAGAGCCTGGCACGTTGCTTGCCCCTCTCAGTCATCTCTTGCCTTTAATCATTTTTTAAACAAGGCGAATATCTTGATATGCTCCATCTCCAGCGCAATTCTCCTTTCCGAATCCGCGACTTTTAGCTAGGCACATACAAAGAACCACTGGCTCATTCCTCGATCTGTCAAGAGAACCCCATCCACATTTTCATTTCAGCTTTACCCCGTCCGCCTCGATCGGCACTAAATAAGTCCCCCCGCTTTACAACATCAAAACACGACGTGAAAAGGAGAAAACGCGCAAGATGAATCGATTTTCCGGATCGCAGACAATGCGCGGAGGTCCGCATCAGCTCAGAAAGGGCGTCGCCGGCAAGACGCTTGGCGCGCGGCGCTCACGGTAAGAATCAACAGAAGCGCCCGTGGCTATTTAGCAGTTGACTAACATGGCAAATGGCTGTAGGAAAATCCTCAAAGACGCGATCAAAGGCATCAGTACGTGTTTTTTTCCCCTCTCTACTTCTTCATGGAAAATCACCCATCGGTTTTCAAAGGCTTCTGTGGCTAATCATGATGACCTACTATAGCCCGACCAGCAATACGGTATGTTTTCTACCATTTCCGTAGAGGCAAAGGAAAACCCAAGCAGAGCGGTCACTAACTTGATAAACCGCGTAGACGTCTTGCCCGTCGCGGAGGCGTCAAACGAATGTCTGCCACCATCTATGATGAGACGCGCAAAGTCATCAAGGAACATCTCACCCAGGTAAGCCGTGTGCTCCCCCCCCCTCGAGCAAAGAAGAAAATAAACATAGAACATGGGCTGACTGCTGAAAACAAACCATCAGATTCTCAGGAATTGCTGCATCTACGTGGAATACAGAAATGCCAAGACGGTCACTGTTCTTGACGTGAGAATTAACCTCCTCGTACTGTTTTTTTTCCTTTTCCGAATCTTTGGCTAACGTGAACTGGCTGCAGGTTCTGTACTCGTTGCGCAAAATGGGCAGAACGTTGTACGGATTCGATCCTGCAATGAACAAGGCGGCCGCGGAGAAATTGCGTCGCAACAAGCAAGTCGCGCTTCGCCGTTAAGCAAAAGGAGCTTGTGGAGGATGAGATGATGGAAAATACCCAATCATTTGCACAACATGTTATATAAAGAAAATGTACGAACAAAGGGCTCGGAATGGACATAAAGGGCGGCCAAAGGTTTGGTCATGTGCGAATAGATATACTCGCTGAATCATTGCTTTTCTGGACAGCCTGTCGTACTGGAATATGAAGAATCAAATCATGAGGTCTTTTACCTTTATCAAGAGCCTCATTACTCGCCTTGTAATAAATGCAGGCGTTTGACTCTATTTCATAATGGACGAAAGTGTCGGCCTGTGCATGGTCTTGAAGTGCTTGTAGTAGGCTCCTGTTCTCTTTACCGGCGCGTCCTCGACGGCATGAACTTGAACGCGCAACATCATCCATCGTGGCCACTCAGTAGCTACGCTAATCATGTTTATGGAAGTTGGCTTGAGAAGACTATTCACGCGCCCTTTTCTATCCCGCTTTCATAATTTTTTTCGCCTGTATACAGCAGCGATGACTAAATAGCCTGACTGACGACGCTTATTAGCGGCGTAGCTAATCTGGAATATGATGCATTCGTTTGCTGCTGTGCATGTGAAAGCTAATGGATAGATGATCAAGATGAAGAATAGCTGCTGCGAAACAATTACATGACCCTCATCAAGTTGACAGACCGAACTATGACTGACGTTGACCACCCACTCTGCGCAACTCAGTAATGCCGTCTCTTAATCGAAACCATCATCGCATTACCGTCACTGGGCAAAAAAAAAAAAAAAAAAAAAAAAAAAAAAAAAAAGAGAAAACCCCCATCTTAGAAAGTCTTCCTATGAACCCTACCATAGCCAAACGAGCCCTCATGCTTGGTGGCGCAGCGTGAGCAAGTCAGTTCATGAGGAGGAATCTCCTCTGGCCCTTTTGGCCCATTCGCTAGAACGCCTGCCATGAATGGCGCCGAGTGAATACCTGCGTGCAGCGCATTGTGCACTAGATCATCCAGACCAGATTGCTTTCCACATCCATTGCATGTAGAGCGTTCCCGATTCATAATGGTGCCCTTGACAGCCAATTCCGTAGCTAGTTAGCTCTCGCAAAATTAGCCCGAGGAGCGTCAAAATGCAAGAGGCGCTTCTATATTTTCTAAAAATTTTTTACCGTCAACGTTGAGCAAGTTGGCTATGTGAGCGCGCTCGGTGTCAGTGAGAGCCCAGTGATAGGCCTTGCCGCCATTGTCGGCTGTGACAATCTCGGACACTAATAGTGGTTCGTCCATGGAGAGATGATGCCGGGCCACGTTGGCAAAGTCCATAGCTATGAACTTGTAAACTTTGAGAGCTTACTTAGGAATAATCCTGATTTTGCGTATGCTTTTTATAATAGAAATGATGACAAGAACATGGGGATAAAAGCAAGACTCAATGATGGCAAAGCTGTCTGGGTTGCGACGGGCAGAATATGCCGAGGTCGGCTGCTTTTTATATCCATCTTGTCTGCTACAAAGGCAAGCATCACCCGTTACGGCCAATTGAGTCTGGTCATGCAAGCTCTAGCAATGTGACCGAGTCTGGTTCAGCTGCGGCATGGCGTTATATTGGTCTCACTTCAGTTTGGTTGTCTTCAGCGCGACCAGCCTCCTCTCTTCTAATTGAATCGGCACAATAGCTCAAGTGAAAAACGGGCTGCGGATCGCCCTCATCATCAGAACCATCGGAGCGCCATTCGCCGAGCTCATGTTTAAGAAGAGCAATGGCATACATTGACTGGCCCACAAAGTGTCGGACGCAATATTGGTATCACAACTGTGCTACGTCTCTTTTACACACTCAACAGCACAGAGCAGGAGTCAGACTCTACGAGCCACGTGCCGCGCACGCAGCTCCGGGGAATGAATATCTGTTCAGCACAAGGAACATCCATCACACGTAAAGCTGGCATTTTGATTGGGGGCTATTCTGAGACCGTTTCACAGAGGTCAGGTGCTCAACTTGGAGCTGACAGGTAGCTAAAGTTGTCATTGGCGAAACCACACTTCTCCATACTTGCAAAGTATACCTGCCCGCAGCCACTTTGAAACGCGGCAAAAATAAGCCATGAATGGCTGGAGCATGGTCGCAATGTGTACAAGGTTGACTCAATGGGACCTTCACTTTTGGCGTGTCATACATAGCAAACATGCTACAGAAAGCTCTGAGACTTGCAGCAGTTGGCCCTGGACGACGGAGTAAATCATTGCAAATGTAATCACCGAATCTACGTGCTGATTCATGATAGAATGCTGCAGCTCTCTAATCATATCTTTAAGAAGACAACTGACTCATCTAAGCCCAGTTGGCGGACGGGCGATACACGGCCAATGCTGCAGAAATTTTGAATTCAATCTTGAAGCTTTATCGCTTTGTAGGGCATTGCTAACTTTGGCGAGATTCGCAAACATGTGCGCAAGGTATGCAGAAATCTACGATTCTCAAGATTAGCTCACTTCGTTACATACGACCCTTGGTATCTTGAGATTGAAGTTTCAATTAATAACCATTCATTGTACCAGACCTTTTCTGGGTTCACGGCCAATCTTTGCCCAGGAAGAGCGCGGTTGCTAGAGAGACCGCATTAAAATACAAGTCTGGCAACTCAGAAATTACTGGCTATTTAAACCCAGTGCTTCTTTTCCTCTGTCAAGCAGCGATGGCTTCTGATTGCCCGTGTTGCCCTTGTTGCCCATGCTGCCCATGCTGCCCATGTTGCCCATCTTGCTTTTGTTAGGGTCTGGGGCACTGTCGTTTGATCCAGTGCTCTGCTGAGAGCTAATGCTCTCCCTCTTATCTCTTTCCTAGAAGCCATAGATTAGGGCCTGTTAATCAGAAGTAAGTCATGGATCATGATAATACCTGCTGCATGCGGTCTTCGGCATCAACGAGGTCATGAGCCTCGAGGGCCGCTTCGTCAGTGATACCACTCATTATTTTTACTGAATTGTGTTGACTTGGGTGTTTTTCGTGGTAAAGAAAAGATTTGGTTTCCTTCTCATATTTATTTTTCAGCTGTATGCCTATATAGGCGCAAGAGGCACGTGGTGGCGAATATGGTCTCAATCGTAGCATCACCTCGTCGTCCTAGGTGCGCATGCTTGCCGTCATCTCTACGTCACTGCTTTTGACCAACAATCTTGCCTTTTTACAAAGAATAAAATCGACTGGAATGTTATGTACACCAAAGTAGTACGTCAGACACCGCAAAGCCATTTTCGCTGGCAAGATTGGAAAGGAAGGGCAATAGTAGACGACGACAACTGCGCCACTAGGAGACGCAGCAGGTGGAGGTAGTAAGTGGATCGCGAGTAATAAACAGCGGCTCAAGAAAAGAAGAAAAAATCTCTAGGCGATGGTGTAGAAAAGAAGAGAGCCGGGAGCTGATCAAGGCAACAGCTGAGCCAGAGGCGAGCCCTCGGTCGACGAGAGCTGGAAAGGCAGGCAACAGGAACACGCGAACGACTAGGAGGCGGGCGTCAATATGTGACATTGAACAAGCAAAGAACAATTGACCATATGAGCAGGCATGAAAACATATGACGAAACGAAGACCACGGTCGGCACTGTCTTTCATGTTGGTATTGGAGGGCCTGGACCATACCGCTGGTCTCGACCATCAAACTAGTTCATTATCGCAGAATCCACGCATAGCGTGTAATTATGTTGGCAACTTCATTTGGGTGTAAAACAACATATATTCATTCCAACTTCAATCGACTGGTATAGGACCACGTTCGGGTCGCTCACCGCAAATGCAGTTCGGCAATCGGTGTACTTGGTGGTGCGTCACCAAAATCCTTCTGCGGCCCTTGCAAACTTTACCTATTGAAGCGTATAAAATCGTATTCGACTACACATGTCGATAAATAGTAGAGAATGATCAAGAAATAAATTCCTAGCTGGGGAGTATAAAGCCTAAGCAAACCTGACTTGTGTGTGCCACGTAGCCGTGTGTAAGTGAACCCGCCGCAAAATGCTAACCCCGACTCTATAGTCTTGCGCCATGGAAACATGCTCTATGCCATCGAGGTCAACGATCTATGTGATGAAGAATGATTTCCAAGTCTTTTCGAGTGCACCACACGAGGGGGGCAGAACGCCGACCTGCCCGCCTCTTCCCCCGCAGAACATGCCAACGTAACATGGCCCGAGTCCTGCGCCGCACATGCGAGGTACAATACCCGAAACGCTGACTGACATCTAGAGAGCTCATTTGAGCTTCTGTTTAATACCGAGGTGCGAGAGACGCTCAACCAGGCCAGGGTGGCTGTGGTGGTAGCAGGCGTATAGGTAATCATTATGGACTGCCCCAAGATTCTGCGCCTGGAGCGATATCAAGGCACGTGCAAGCTCATGAGCCTGTCCTGAGTCTTTTGCAAATCGGTCGGCAGTAAATTCAAACCCACGACAGACAGCATTGTGGAGCAGCTGCAAAAGAGAGTTGACTGGCAGAAGCACCTTGTAGAACAGAACGAATCCCGCAATGAGAGGCGTATCCGAATGAAAGCCGAAAGAATGGTAGAGATCGGAACGGCCAGCAAAGGCTGCAAAAGAGAGGAATATTACAAAGAGATTCACCTAGATGGCGTTAGTATGACTGCAACCCCATGCCGACAAAGAAGGGATTTCAATATAATACTTGTTGGATGAGGAAGAGTTTGCTACTGTGTTGATACTTCCAATGACCGAACTCATGGGTTATAATTGCTAGAATCTCATTGGTGCTTGCTTTCTGAAAGAGCGTGTCCTGCACCACAATCTGCATCTGCCAAGGAAAACCGTAAAAGTATGCATTGGAGTGTGCGCTTCGCTTGCTGTCGTCGGAAACATACATGCGGTGCAGTGGGAATCCCACCTTGGCGGCCAGAGTTTTGACTTGAGGAACAAGGCTTTCATCTGACAGTGGCCGCAACGAGATGAACAGCGGCGTGAACAAGATGGGGTCCAACGTGATGACGAGTGCCTGGACGGCCGCCGCTCCGAGCCAGACGTACAAGGCAAAGTGCTTTCCTGTCCTGGCGGTGATTTCGAGGAAGAGGGCCAAGGATGGGGCGAGTATAGCGGAATTCAAGGCCTGAATCTTGATGAAATCACAAAAGAATAGACCTGGTGTTTGCCTATTGAAGCCAAACACATCTTCCACAACAAAAGTGTCGTATATCCGGAAAGGAAGATATACACAATCAGAAAACCACATGTAACAAAGAGCGAAAAGGATGGAGCGGTTGGTGTTGGTGGCGACAGCCAGAGTTGATCCGTCGAGTAGGCTGCCGGTAGTATTCCACAACCATGGCAGCGCATCAAAGTATATGATCACCGCATTGATAAACTTACCCCATACACCGCGAGCAAGACTCAATCTAGCCTTGGCTTGCTTGTATGAATGAGACTTGGCAACGGTATCCTGATCAAGCTTGTCGGCGAGTAGGGGAGGCACCGTAGTCTCTCGAAGGGCGCGCATCTGGCGCAAGGTAAGCCATGATTCAAAGACAAAGTGGGAAAAAGAGATTAGCAAGACAAGAGCTTTCCATGGAACAGTCATTGTCACATGTAGTTCACGTTGTTCAAGATGGTAGGTAATCAAGTATCCCAAAGGGATAGAAGTCAGAGTAAGAGGGGCTCTTATAGAGAAAAAAGGCTGCCAACTACTCATTCTCAATGGCCAATTATAAGCGCACCTGGGCGAATTACGCAAAAAACGTGTGTTGGCTGTGTAAATGCAATCCTACCAGTTGTGGGTTTGCTATAAAAGGTTGAGCGCCTACTATAGCACTGCGTGCATCTGCTGCCGCTGCGCCTGGTGTGGTTTCATTACCCGCCTCTATTGAGCGTCAATTGCGTAGCAAGCAGCGCGTATATCTGATGTGGTAGGTAATACCAGTGCCGCGCCCTGCCCACAATATATTATACATGTAAACGAAGTGGTAGACGGTGAATGGATTGGCAGGAGCAGAAAGCGTCTCTTTTGTTGGCCAACTTGTTTACATGCTATTCAATTCTCCGAAGGATCACCGACATACAGCCGAAATGTGTGGCTGTTATTGACCTTACGAGCAGCTACGAATAGCTCTGCAGGATTTTCGGCTAGTCGAAGCCGAACGCTTGTGCGCGTGTTGGGATGTATATCCCTTTGCATAGTTTCTACGTCTGCTCTTTCGTCAACGTCGTTCCTTTATTGGAGCGGGGGAAATTATTCGATATTGGCTGGCTGTCACTCCTACAGATGTGCGGCGGATATTTGTAGCGGGCGACAGCGGTGCTTCCCGCCTAGCACATATTCGGGAATCCGGGAGTAGCAGAGAGTGGTACTCGGTTTATCCAAGTCAAAGATGGAACAGTTGCTCGCAGCCGTAGTGACCCCTGCGATTTCAGGATATTTCCGCAGACCATTCAAGTGCTCCGATTAACAGCGGCGTGACCGAGTGACGGCGCTCTACTAGTCTGACACAAGCATCTCCAAGTCTCCATCATGCCTTTGCAAGACGAATAAACACTTTTCCGGACTCGGTGATGGCACAGTAATCGCATATCTCATAGACTCAGGGCGGTATCGCTGGTAATCAAGTGCAGCATGTCCTTCAGCTTAAAATATAGTTCAGAGCTAGAGGAGGAACAAGTGCTTTGAAGTGTGGACAGAGGCCAGGAGCTAACAAGGCCCATTGCTTGCGGTCGAAATAAAGCTTGCGTAACGGCGTACCGCTTGTTGGGTCAGCGTCTCATAGCGAACGACATGCTTGATAATGAGTCAAGTACATTCTTGGTGATCTCTTAGTTCACTTTCTCATTAAGTTGGTAAAATCAATGAATCATCTTGGAATTACGTCGGTCCCGACCCGCTCGGCACCAAGCCGCGACGGTTATTCCATGCTATGCTGGGTATCATGCAGTATCCAAAATTCTGCGCGTCATGTATAAAAAAAACAAAAAAAAAAAATCATATCCAAATTGCTCCGACGTATACTTATTTTCTCTTCTTTCTCGTCGCAGACCACTGGCCTACAGCCGTGCGCAGCGCCTTGTCGGCGCCAGCCTCGACCTTATGAAAGAAGCTGTGAAACATGTTGTGGAAGATGAGCCGGCTGTGGGCGTGGTTCTTGACAAAGCCGACATCGGCATCCTTTCCGCAGCGGTCCCTGGTGATGCGGACCGCCTCCTGGAGCAGCTCCTTGCCGACGCCGCGGCCGCGGGCCTTGCGGCGGACGGCCCAGGCGCGGATGAGGCCGCGCCCGCCCTTGAAGGAAAGGCTGCGTGTGCGACGACGGCCGCCGGAGGGACCGAGCTTGGGGCTGAGGCGCAGGACAAGGACCCCGGCGAGCTTCTTGTCCTTGCCGCGGGCACCGACCATGATATCGCGGTCGGGGCCCTCCTCGTCGAGCCAGACGCGGTTCACATCTTTGGCAAAGGTCTTGTAGGGGCGGGCAAGGAACCATATCAGGAAGATGTAGATGAATACAGAGCCGTAGGTGCAGAAGGCAGTGATTTTGAAGTGGCCCGGGATGGTGTAGCGCGTGTAGTATATGACAGAGAGCAGGGTGGTAAAGGGCACGAGGCAGCTCGGATGCGACATGACGGTGACGGTGGCGGGGGTGCGCATGCCGGCGACAGTCTCAGCGAGAAGCTCGAGACCCTCTCTCTGCTCATCTGGGGTCCGAAGCAGGTCAAGCGAAAGCTCAGGGATGTCGTCGAGGGGCACGAGATCGGGTGTGACGTCGGAGCTCGATGGTGGCTTGGGTGTAGTGGTGAGAGAAGCAGTGGTGGCGGGCGAGACAATGTATTCGGAATGGTTCGAGCCGACGGGAGCGCTAATTGGGTCGAACTGAGGCGTGTTCGCGGGCGAGCCCATCGTGGAAGAGCTCAGGGCGAGGTTGGCTCGTAGGAAAGTGAAGAAGGCTGGAGCCATGTTAGTCGATTGGCGCGGAGAGAGAGGGACCCGGTGTACAGCTTTGGCCGAAAGCAAAAGAATTGCGTTAAAAAGACATACCGGTACTACATTTGAGACCTCTGACAACATTGATCCCGTCAACGTTATAGCAGACCTTGCATTCGCGCAGGTCGAGCTCGCGGACCCTTGGGGTCCCTCTGTCATCCATGGTGGGCGTGTAGCTGTCGAGAATGCAGTAGCCGGGACCTCGCGAAAGAAAAAGAGGGAGCCAGATCGAAAGATATGAATGAGGTGGGGCATAGATTAAAACGATTATATGAACGTTGTTATCGACAGGGTGTCGGGAGGTCCAAGGCGAGAGAGAGGGCGGAAGCGAGACGGTAGGAGGATGTTTTGTCTGGAGCGATTCGAAACAAGGGTATCATCAACTGCAAGAGAGGCGAGCCAGTAGTAGCAGGTAACTGGGGCAACACAGCAAGAAAAGCGAAGAGATGGGTATAATAATCGTCGTGAAAGCAAAAAAGAATAGAAACAGAAATAGCAGAAGATGAAGATGAAAAAAAAAAAAAAAGCCAAGTTGAGCGTTGAGATGGTTGGTTGGTTGAAAATGTGTGGTCGGGTGCGGGCAAATAGAGAGGGAAAAAAAAAGTGGTCAACTGTCAAGCACAAGCTTATTTTTCTTCTTGGTGCAGTCACAGGCTGGCCAACGTCAAACGAGGCAAACGCCGAAACACTGGCTGACGCGCAACGGACCGGACGGGGATAAGATTGTATCAATACGTGTACAGATTAACCCGAGAAGCAAGCTTTTTTGACTAAACGTCAACCAAGGGCAAATGGTTGGCTGGTTTAACTGTTGCTGCAGTGCACAGGGCTTGGTCTCGTGCGTGTCGTCGCCGAGGAGGGGAAGCCGGGCCTTTTCAAGACCATGTGCACAGGCAACGAAGTCGGGCCTACGAATCAAAGGTCTACGAATCAGAGTATAACGGAAGAAAAGAGACAGAAAAGAAAGTGTGCGTCCTAATCGGTACGAGTTGGTGGCTTGTTGCTCGGGCGTCTACCAACGATTCGTTGGGCCCGGGTTGATGATGCACACACGACACGGAGCAAGTGGCTTTTTTTAGTTGGGCCGTTGTTGCTCTTGCCAACAAGGCACGGGAGGGAGGAGTAAATTATACAACTAAGCTGCATAATACCTACTGTACCCCATTCCCGAAGACCCTTATTAACTCTTGGTTGCGTCGCTTACCAGTAATAACTGACAGTTGACAGGTGAACAAGCGGTGGCGTCACTTTGGTGGGCTTTTCAGTGGACTTTTTCGGTGGAGGCTGGGGGAGGTGTTTGGCAGAGAGTTGAGAGGCTGAGAGGTAATTATTACTGGCAATCGACAATGGCACAAGTTGAAGTTGGTCTGCTGTGCAAAAGATAACAGCTTTGAAAATCATGTGCTACAATCTGACATGACCAAGATAAAGAGATATATATATCTCAACCGATATCTGCTATTGTCCACGTCGCGCGTGTGCTGCACCTGCATCGGCCGTGACCGCCACTACCTTATCCGTTGGCTGGCATTACTCGCCCGCCCCCCCTCGAGCAACACGCACAGGCTCCCGTTGTCCATTCACACATCTGCCGCTGAAATCTCTTGCGTATGCCATCTGATTACCGACCTTTCCGTGATAGCACAACATCCATGTGGATGCCGATCAAACTTTGCTTCGAGCGATCAGCATGGGTAAGCTCAGCCAACTCTCGACCTAAATAGCGATTCGTTCCACAAGGCCGCGCCATCACTGTTTCAAAAGAACCCCCTCGTAAAACAAGGGCTGCCGTGCTTTGCATCAGCCTTATAGCTTTGTTTGAGAGTCTCACTATGAACTGCAATTTTTGTCACTAGATCAACTTCAGTAGTAGTTACTTTAGGATAAGGATAGACCTTACTGGCCAGGCTGCAGGTCATCGTCACGTTGGCCAAGCATCTGCAGTGGGCGATTTAAATGTGCGAATTAATAAGCCGTTTTCGTTATAAAAGTGGCGATGACTCGGGGCGTTCCTTAGTCTATTTCACATTCCACTGTCCACCAGGAAAAGAAAGGTCCAGACCGCGGTGGCTGAGGGATGCGGGATCGCGCGCGAGAGGGAAGAGTGCTTTTTCACATTGAACCTGTTTCATGTTGTAACTTTAAATCATTGACTGCCGTACTCGAGAAGCCCCAGAAAGCGCGTATTCAAGTAGCAAAAACAGCAACAGAAATCAATGTTAGCACAATATTAGCACAAAGCTAGAACTATTAGCTTGTAGTGAGGAAACCCCAGAGCAGAGATGATGGATCGCCTTGAGAGCGGCCCTAATGGCTACGCTACGGCTTTCACCAATAGACCAAGCTCCCGTCCCCAGCTCCATTTTCAACCATACAGGGCCAACCAAATACAACCGCTTGTCGCCGTGCGATTTCGATCCTCGTGGACCCATCGATATACTGATAGCAGCGCGATGATTTAGCCTCACCCGCCCATGAATTATCAGGGCTACTGATTTATCACGAGTAGTGCTTGGGCTCACTGATGAAAGTCGTGAAGAGGCCAGTCTGTAGAGGATGATAACGGATGTAATGATTAGGTTATAAGGCGTCGAAAACCGTCGAAAACGGTGTGGATCCCGCATTCTTGCAGCGACACAGCTCAGGTCATACCTACCCACAGTTGATTCAAACAACACTCTACACCTTGCCATGAATCGGAGTCATTGCAGAGCTCTGATTCGGTTAGGGTGGCAATCTGAATCATGCTTTGTGTCTGGAGGAAATTGATATTTCCACGGCCAGCAACTCTGTTGCTACGGCGTGGCCACACCGCTCGGCGCAATATGGCTTCGTCGCGCCCCTTGCCCGATGACCACCTTCCCCAAGGGCCCGGGACACATTCAGAAGACCCCTCCCAAGGCTAGTACAACCATGGAGTCTAAAGCTAAGCGCTCGTAGGGGCCTTTGCTGACGCTACGCTTTAGACCACAGCCTTTATTCTTATACTAGTGGGAGATGGCTTCATCGGGACGCACTTCAGCGAAACTCTCGTCATATTAAGTTCGACTTCTCAGCACTCTGTGATAAGGCAATTCGCGCTTGCCCAGGAGCGACCAAGGTCATCAAACATGAAAAGCGAGAAGGCGGTTTTAACAAAGTCTTTATCTTGACAATGAACAATGGCTCCTACGTCGTGGCGAGATTGCCAACTAGCATTGCTGGCCCACCAAGATTAACGACCAATTCAGAAGTCGCAACGGTGACATATCGTAGGCCTAATTCACACGTCATAACCCTTCTATACTCACTAACCTGTGCTTTGTTTCATACAGTGCAAACCAAAACCGAGCTTCCAATACCGAAAATATTAGACTGGAACGACGATGCCTCAAATCCAGTGGGCGCAGAATATATCATCCAGGAGCATGTGAAGGGTGTCCAGCTACCCCAGATATGGCCAACGATGGATTCATTACAACATATGCGGTGCACAAAGACGCTTTCTCTGGCAATGAAAAAGATGGCATCCTTGAATTTTCCAGCCTACGGCAGCCTCTACTTCTCGGATGCGCCAATAGAGTCGAACTTGAAGATTCCCTTGGATCATGGGTTCTGTATTGGACCAAACTGCAATTCAGTCTTATGGAACCGAAATCCCGGTGAAGCCGAACTCTACGGCGGCCCTAGCCCCAACTGCGGTCCCTGTGAGTTCGAGATCGTCTACCATCTCTCACCAACAGCGCTGACGGAGGGCGGTAACATGTAGGGTTAAATCTTACAAGCTATTGTCAAGGCTTGATTGAGACCGGCTTCTCGCGTTTGCCGAAGAAACCCATCACCCATTCTCTCCCTCATCAAGGGTCCATTGAAGAACATGTGCGTTTAATCAAAGCCAGCCAACAAGTGATGCGGATGTTGGTTGAAGACACACGGGTACAGGGCGCTGCTGCTCCTACCCTACTCCATCCCGATTTCCACATGAGGAATATCTTCGTGTCAGCCGACGATCCTACCATCATTACTGGCCTGATAGACTGGCAATCAACAAGCGTTGAGCCTGCGTTTATTTATGCCAACGAGACGCCTGATTTCGCTGCACCTCCCGAGGAACCAGAGGAAGAAATGCCCGAGAGCGGCCAGTCGGAACAAAAGTCACCGGAGATGCGGGAGCGAGAGCGGAAAGATGCTTTGATCTGCTATCAGACATACGATGTGTACATGAAGGGGCTCATTCCCAAGGTGCGCGATGCAAGACGACTCGACTCGTCTCTGTTTCGAGTCTTTCAATATTGTCACACGTCCTGGAGGGACAGTGCAGCAGCACTTCACCAAGAATTAATCGAGCTTTCTGCTCGCTGGACAGAGCTAGGGCTGCAGGGCGCGTGCCCCTTTTCTCCGACTGAAGAGGAACTGAAGGAGCATGCTCAAAACTACGAAGATTTTGAGACGGTTCAAAGACTTAAATCATGGTTAAAATCTGCGCTCTATACAGACTCGGACGGGTGGGTTTCCAACGCTCAGTGGGAGGCTGCAATAGATGCGCATCGCGCAGTGTACGACCAGTGGATAGAGACGGCTAGAGAACTCGAGTCGGATGGCGAGGGCTTGACAGTGGAAAAGGCGGACAAGCTGTGGCCATTTGACGCGAGATGACAAAGGAATTGGCTTTTCAAATTGCATATTTGCTGTTTGATAGAAGACTGCCACGATACGTAGCGTATTGCCTATAGACTTTAGAATGCGCAAGGTGAAAGCTCCCTCGGGCGTACAAGCAGTCGCTGAGGTGTATACGTGTGGAGGAAATTATCTCATCACACTCACTTCCGCTGCCGTGCTGTCTCGTGCCTCTCCTTGTGTTTGAGACAATTTCACGTCCGAGAGACTAAGCTGAAGTAATTCGAAAGTAGATCCGGGTACAAAGATCACGAAGTAAGGTAGTAGTTTGTATACAAGGAAGACTGTTGGGATAAGCCCCGCGATCGTGGCCGACTAGCGGCAGCGACCAAAAACTACTTTAGTTAGGCTGAAGGCTGAGGAAACAAGGCGGGGTAAGACCTGGCGCATAGCGCTCGTGCGTATGACGTTTCGCCTTGTTCCGTCACCCTGTGCGTCCCTCTATGAACAAGGTTTGTCAGACCTTGTTTGGCTACTGTGACGGACATGATGGCGCTACATACATGGTGCTTCTAGCCGATTAAGGGCTTGATTACGCAGACCGGCCGTCAATCAGAGGGGCAATGTATGAGCTGCATTGCTCTTAACGGAGCGAGAGTGAGACGACGAGGTCAGCATGACGACCGTTTTGAAATCCAAATCGGGGATATAACTACAGGATTATTCCCGTCTTCAGTTGGTCTCAGGGACGTCGGGGCCTGATGCCTGTTTGCCCCCCAGGCTGCTGCTCCTCGAACTGGATCCATGACTAGTAGGTACGCTGCACTTGGGCGCTCGACCAATTACCATGCCCGCAAACAATATTGTGAGCAAGATTGATGTTTCCTAATAATTTACATCTTGCCGGCGACCAGTTCTAAAGCTGTGCGAGAAGGTGTGTATTCTCGTAGATGTATCCTTTAAATCGCTCGTCGGACGAGTAACAACTATCCCATCTACGGGCTTGGCTTCTGCTTTATTAGAAACTATCTCAGGTGGGGTTATAAAAGTTGAAACTTCCATATACTGAGTCGTGCTATAACAGGGTAAACATCGTAGAAACGTTTCTCAATTTAGGCCCATTTGCACTACACATGCGCCGATTTTTCAACGTCACAGCTCATCTTTGTCCCCTCGGCTGTGTCGCCCGCCTATCACCAGCTGGAGTCTCTACGTGGCATCATCTGCTAGTTCGGATCTGCATCTCGCCATGACGCACCCACCGCACATCACCCAGAGCAGCATCCACTTCAAGTGGTCGCGCAATCTGGCGCCCGCTCTTACCGTGTCCTCGGGCGACGAGGTGACGTTTGACCTGCGCGATGGCGGCAATAATCAGATTACGCCCGAAAACCAGGCCACCGTCCTCGGCAACCTCGACTTTGGCACCATGGACCCCGGCTTCGGCCCCGTGGCCGTCGAGGGCGCCGAGCCCGGCGACGTGCTCCGCGTCGACATTCTCGAGCTCCAGCCCGGCGCGTACGGCTGGACCGCCATCATCCCCGGCTTTGGCCTGCTGAGCGACGAGTTCCCCGAGGCGTCGCTCAAGATTTGGGACCTCGGCCGCGCCGCCGAGCAAGGGTACGCCGAGTTCAAAAGGGGCATCCGCATCCCCTTTAGGCCCTTTCTCGGCGTCATGGGCCTCGCGCCGCCCACCGACGAGCCGCTGTCCACGATCCCGCCCTACGACTGGGGCGGCAACATGGACTGCAAGCACCTGACCGAGGGCGCCACCCTGTACCTGCCCGTGCAGACCGCCGGAGCGCTCTTTAGCTGCGGCGACGGCCACGCCGCGCAGGGCGACGGCGAGGTCTGCGGCACGGCGATTGAAACGCCGATGCGCGCGCGTCTGCGCTTCACCCTCGAAAAGGACAGGCCGTGGGTGCGGTCGCCGCACTTTGTCACGCGGCGGGGCGCGCAGCCGTACGCGGACCGCGGGCAAGAGTACGCCGTCATGGGTATAGATCCCGACTTGCGTGAGGCGGCCCGCAAGGCGGTGCGCGCGGCGATTGAGTGGCTCGGCGCGGAAAAGGGCCTGGAGAGGGCCGAGGCGTACATGCTGTGCTCGGTGGCGGGCGACTTGAAGATTGCGCAGGCGGTCGACATGCCGCACTATGGCGTCGTGTGTACGATTCCGCTCGGCATCTTTGTGGGATGAGTAGAGAGAGGATGGATGGCTTGGTCAAACTTGATGGGTTGCTGGTGTAAACAGATGACAGACAACAAGGCAGTGAGTCGGCAGGAGCCTACATGAAGCAGTATATTGGTAATATATAATCCTGAATCTTTGCAAAGGTTCTTACATTCACCCACATTGGATACTAGGCCAAGCACTTAGTTATGGCTTGCCCTACTCTAACATTGTTCCATTCGAAAGCCTTTGTAACTCAAAAAACTCGGACTATATTGGGGATATAGTAATTCAACGTCAGCGCATCCAGAGCCAGTACAAGTCTTTGGATATCCTTTCTTGCAATGTATTTCGCATGCGCCTTCTGTCGGGCATGTGATGTGTTTTAACGCAAGTTGGGCATCTGCCCCGCCGTAGACACATGTGGCTATGCAGTCATCAAAAACGTCCTGAAGCCGACTTCTCATCCTTTCCAACTAACACCAACAAGAACACGAGTCCCAAAAAAAAATCCAAACATGAAAGTCACGGCCGTGAGTCTGTTTTTTAGCATGCAATTCCTTGCTGCGGCGTCGTCGTGCTCCCTTCGCTCGCGCTAACCATGTGGGCTATATACAACGCGCAGCTCTACATCTATCCAGTCAAGGGACTCTGCGGCATCCGTCTCGACACGACAGAAGTTGGAGGCCAAGGACTGCAATATGATCGTACATTCATGGTGTGCCGCTTGGGCGCCGATGGAGAGTTGATAAAAGTGCAAATGTCGGAGCATGCCGAATGCGCTCTCTTTCAGCAAGATGTTGTCAACCATCATATCCGCGTCAGATATGTCCGCCCAAAAGAGCCCGTGACGGGATACCACGAGCTTCAAGACACGGCGCTGGAGTTCCCGGTCGAACCCGAAACGGACGGGCTCGAGAGAGCTGACATGAATCTTCACCAGAGCCGCGTGCTGGCATATCGTATGGGCCAGAAATATGACGACTGGTTCACGGCCTGTTTCGGGTTCGAGACGACGCTTCTCTACATTGGCCAGCAGCGCCGTCCCATCCTCGGCACCTTTTCCCCGCGCAATCCCCCGCCCGAGGAGCCCGCGCCGCAAAAGGGCTGGCTCTCATCCCTCTCCGGCTACGTCGCCGGGAGGCGGGAGGAGGAGGAAGAGGAGAAGGAGGATCCCGACTGGCTCACCTTTACCGATTGCGCGCCGCTGCTCATCGCCACCGAGGCGTCGCTGCGCAGCGTGCAGGCGCGCGTCGCGAGCGGCGAGGTGGACATGATGAAATTCCGGCCCAACATTGTCGTCGACGGCGAGGCGGAGTGGGACGAGGACTTTTGGGCGGCGCTGTCCATCAACGGCGCGCCGGCGCTGCTCCTCACCAAGCTCTGCAACCGCTGCACCTCGCTTAACGTGGACTATGCAAAGGGCCGCTACGGGGCCCCCGGCGAGGAGCAAGGGACCATACTCAAGGTGCTGATGAGGGACCGCCGCGTCGACGCGGGTTCGCCGTACGCGCCGGCGTTTGGGCGCTACGGCTTCCTGGACGACGGCGTGGAGAGGCTGCGCGTCGCGGTGGGCGACGACGTGGCCGTGACGAGGCGCACGGAGGAGCGGCCGCGCTGGGACTGGCCGATGAAACCCAAGAAGGACGACCCTGGCAGATACTACCGCTACGCGTGAAAAAGGGCTGGGGCTGCGGAAGTCATGATGTTGGGTTGAATCTTTGTCTTCAAACGCAATGGGTTTCCCTTGCTCAACACATGCTCATGTTAGATACCAATGATGACTTTGTTTTGCAAGCAGGGGGGCACTCGTGACAAAGTGATTCCATGTTGCCAGCATTCGAGCACGGGTGCCGTGGCTTCACTCTCGGCGCGCCGAGATAGCATTCACGCTCTGCGCCGTAATCCATCACCTACTACAACGTGATACGCAAAGCTCACTTTAAAAAAACATGTCAATTTGCCAATGGGGTCATGCCTTAGTTCTGCAGTCCAATCCAAAAAAAAAAAAAAAAGAGACTGGCGAGAATGACTTACCAGCAATGACACAACAAGCACGTTTGCCATGTCTCATCTCCCCCCGCTCTCGTAGAAGATCGACCTGGGGGGGTTCCCTTTGAAGCCCCGTGATTTGCTGGTGCGACATTCTGGAAATGGCTATTCACGAGAAATCAGGCAGACTGGAACGACTTCCCATTGGTTTCGGCCGCAGGGTTAGAGGAAAGGGGGGGGGGATGACCCATGCACCACCACATCAAAATCGCAACAATCGCCGAGTTGAGATGTGCGTTTAGGCGGGTGCTACAAAAATGGGGAGAGCAGCAAAACACAAAGTTGCGTCACCCGTAATAGTCTACAAAGATGAGGGGAAAAAAGGGGGACGTGAGAGGGGTGGAGGAATGTTGTATGCTCTGTCCGCTTGGTAGACGTCTTGATGGCAAGGACCATGTGTGGTGGGAGCCTGGCAAACAAGCATGATGTGTGCGATGGTCTTTGGATCCGTCAAGCCTCTTGTGTTGCCCAGCCACCCCCTCTTCTATAGTCCTTCTAGAAGGTTGGTGAGGGGCAGATACAAGCCGATTGTCTCAGATTGTGCGTAGGGCGTTTCTGCAGCAGGGCCGTTTTACCCCAGCCCGTGCAACATGCCAGTGTATAGTATGTTTGAGCTATGCGAGGAATCTAAACACGAGGCACTTGCAAAATCCGCAGAGATTGGAACAAGCAATCTCGTTTATTGAGCTGGAGCAAGCAGAGCGGCTCGAGCCATGGCTTGTTTGCAAGTCAATGCTAAATAACCCAATCTATCATTTCTATGTCAAACATGAGACCCAGCGTGGGCCTGACTGTAGCAAAAGCTAAGCTCTATAAAAAAATCCGAGCCCATGTCTCAGAAAACAAGACAAGCGCCAATTGATAGACCAAATAACAGAAAACTGAGGAGACCCTGCACTATCTAGCTCGAAGCAACTACCAGGACGGAGTAGGGTATAGGGCCATCTGAGACAATAGCAACAAGCGCAAAGACCCAAGCTCTTGGCCCGGCATAAAGTATATATCAGCACGGTGTGTATGACTTTTGTATATGGTTGGTAGTGGTTTGACCATTCATATCGGCCTGCAAGGGCAGAGTCTCAGGCGTTGTCGGTGCACATGCGGCAGAGATGCAGCTTGCAGTATGCGCACTCATAGATCATATAGCTGGGACCAGAGCGGCAAAAGTGGCAGATCCATTGCATCAATGTGCTGTCTGATTTGATCAGAGTGAAAGAGTGTAGGCACGAGACAGACATGGCGTCGAGTAAAGGTCTTGCTAGATTGTAGAGCGAACGGAGGCTGGAAGTTTTCGATAGTCAGAGTAGGGGGTATCAATGGCGCAAGCAGTGCAGAATGGTTTGCAAGTCGAGGAAATCGCTAGTCACGACCACGGATGGATTGACTTGGCTTGCTCTTTATAGTCGGACTCAGGCGTCGACAGTTGATCGTGCGAGAAGGTTTTCACGGCGTTTGTCACCGGAGAAATAGGCCGTCAACGGCGTGAAGGCATGCGACACAACAGGATATCAACGAGGTGAAACAAGTCTGATATCGAGTAAACGAAAAAAAAAAAAAAACAGGGTTCCCGAGCAGTATGTGGCCGTGGCGCAACAAAGGTTCGGAAGAAATACTGACGTAGGCTGCAAGGCGCGAGAACAGTGCGTCGTGGTTCAAGTTACCAATAAGCCAACTGACCAGGTCTTGTAATACTGTTTTGATCGCAGAACTCGGCTGAAGAGGAGGTGTGCAAGCAATCGCTCAAGGGTGGCGGCGAAAAAGAGATGCAGGTCGCCGGATCAGGAAGTCGAGGTTAATTGTGCGAGTATAGGTCTGGTACGTGAGGAAGGCCCGGGCGAGGTGAGGCGGTTCTTGTATAGTTTTGCTCGGGACAAGCTCTGGCACGAGGTCGAGAGGCTGAAGCAGGCAGAGGCAGCCTTGCCTTGAACGAGGAAACTTGTTCACCGCACCGCATGGATGGGCGAGATAAAAGGATATCCTAAAGAGGCCAGACGGCCGGCCATGGTCCCGGAAACGTGGCTATGAGTGGGTTGCAAGAGTGTGTGCACTAGTGAGTGGAAGTGGTGGCCCCTGGTGGTGGCAGCTTGGATGGTTGGATGGTCGGATGCTTGGCTTGCTTAATTGGGAATCATTCTTGCCATTGCGACGGGAACTTGAAAGGTATGGATTGGCACATACCTTACTGGGCATCCGGGGGGCCGCCGAAACTTTGTCCGTGCAGGGCAATTTGGGTAGCAACCATGGCAAAATGGCAAGCTAGTTCGTCGGCCGCGGAACTGTGGGCGTGCTGAAGTCGTGTTTGACCATCCTTGCATCTTGTTTTATTACCCTTGCGACGGCCCACAGTGGATGGGAAAATAAATCGACAGCGGTATTATGGTGAGTCTTGGCTTTTGGCTGATGATGGCGTACGTCAGACTCTCTGGAACGAGAACGAGGTGGAGAGGGACCAATAGACGCTGTGAGCCAGGCTCGAAGCTGGCTGATGTGATATTGTGTAGCGATGCCTGTTCGCAGGTTACGCCCCCAAGCGAAGCAGGCAAGGCGAGCGCCATTGTCAGCTAGCTAGTCCCGGATGAAAAGGAAGGCGTTGATGATGGCATGATGGCATGATGGCATGATGGATCCGAGCAATCCGTCGTGGCCACCGGTGTGTGAGGAAGCCGTTGGCTCACCAGCTGACAGGCAGGGAGGCTGGCCAGCTGGCAGATTGGCTGCGAACGCCTGCGAGCACCTGCGTTGCAACTCGCATGACGGACAGAAACAAGCGGGCGAGCAGGGTTTAGCTACCAGTAGTTTAGCTACCCAGGTACAGAGTTGTTTACTGGCAATTTCGTGGGGCCAGAGTGGCAGGCAAGGAGGGGCTGCCGGGCTGGTGCAGATGCCAGCCCACCGCCAGCTGGCAGCACCTGGTCGCTTGTCTGTCCCTCGCGTTTGTCGACGCTCGCTCGCTTTGTCCCTCTGCATCATCATCTCCAAGACAAAAAGAATAGCAATCAAATCATACATCACGCCTCGCAGCACATACGTGTACACTTGCCATGTCATCTCGCTGGCCGGTCGATTCTTCGTGTACAAGACAAGCAATGTCCCCGGCTTCTCATTGGCTACGGCACTTCGCAGGCGGACAAACAGCAACGACGTACCTCTGAGACACGACACCCCGGCTCCCTTTTTCATCTTTACGTGCATACGTCTCGAGGTACAGCATCTTACGCCTGACCCTGCGAATACAAAGCCAACTAATCCCCGGCTCCAACGCCGTCGCTTCCGCGGTGTGGTCGTACGAGAGGACCAGAAGGCACTGCCGTGGCCACCCCCACCACCATCCCGTCAACCCTGCAAGCCGAAGCTTCTACAGCCTGTTCCATGAGCCTTCCAAATTTGATAAGTTGTACACACCAGTACTGGCACACCGCCGTCGTACCCCTGCGCATTCGTGGACTGCTGCGCCGTTGACGCCAGCAAACGTAAAGCCTCGCTGTCGCCAATGCGCCATGCGCAGTTCAAGTGTCATATCCATTTGATCTGCTCTAGCTAAATATAGCTCTATGCCCATTTGACACATGTAAGTTCCAGCTCGACTAGTGAACTGACCAACGGGTGCAAGATCGGCCGCGAAATGGACCCGAGCTATAGGGCCCCCTGGTTAAAAGCACCACCGCGTAATTCTCAGCCTGCACCCTTGCAAAGCCGCTGGCTGTATTCTGAGCTTTCGACACCTCGGCGTGCTACGTACTCCGTACTAGCATCCCGTTTCCAGACCGAATCCGCGCCAACCCGGGTTGGTAAGTTGCGAGTTGCCATGAGATTATTTTTCTCAAGTTGGAAACCCAATTGCTTATAGCGCATATTGTCAGTGCTAACCGGGCTCGGTATGGAGCAGCCAAGCCACCAGGTGCTGTGTTGACACAGCTTGCTTCGCAACCAGCTCACCTAGTCGCCATTAACCAAAGACAATTTAGTATCTTTATTTGCCATCTACGGATATGCTATGGATGCTTAAAATTCAGCAACGGGACTCGACTTTCGTGCAAGCTACGCAGTTATTGTCTGACTGACTCACCTCGAAATGTACCTGCGATGTGTGCCTGTGATCTAAGCAGCATGCGAGCAGTTTGTGGGCCGCTGCCTTGTGCTGATTGCGTCCTATAAACGGTGCCTTGAGCGGCGCGAGCCGTCAGCCTAAGACCACGGAAGCTAAGTCGCATAAGGCGTCGGAAGGTTTTAATTTTTTTTACTGGCTGGAAAGTTTCCTTGGACACCTGGCGCTGAGAAGTATACTCGGTCGCACCAATTGTGAAACCATGTACGGGATTCCATGACCGGCTCGAGCGGTCAAATCCTCCGAGAATCCGGTGATGCCAATCATGTATGTCTTCCGGTTAGCACTCACGTCTATAGCAGTCATCTGACCAAGAATTTGCCGACGTGGCTTGCTTATACGTGCAATCATCCAAGGTTTTAGTTGGCGGCTAAGACGGAAAACGGGATGACCCGTTCGCCTCCTATCCAACGTTCAGCTCGCCATCAAGTAGCGTTTCCTGGTCTGTTATCTCGGGCATCCGCCGACCTGGTGAGATTATCCTACGCGGCATGTTACTGTTCGAGGGCCGCGAGGGCTGGATTTGTCACAAGCACTGCCCACGATAAGATGCCACATTCGTGAGTGGCGTTCCTGGACGCGGCTAATTGATTGGCTTGGAACAATGGAGAGGAGGGCTAGGCTGCGGAAAGCACCGTCATCGTATCCGATTCAACGGTCTGGTTAATCCTCACTTGTACAGTCGGCCCACATCGAGCCAAACGCCACAGCGGCAACAACCCCAGCTGTCAAGGCAGAATCGTCAGCCGAGGCGAAAATAGAAGCAGCTTTTCACACTACGACAGGCTACTGAGATGCTGAGCGTTTTGATCCAACCCGTGATTACGGCCCTCGTGCGTTTCTTGAACTTGTCTTGGCTGCCTGTGCAAAGCTAGGGTGCTATGGGTGTTGCATTCAGCCCTAAGCCTCACGGGTAAACGGCTAGGATTAGGCGTAAGCAAGTTGCACTCAAAACGCACATTGCTAAATGAGGAATCAAGGATTGCACAAATTTGATTGAAGTAAAAGGCCTTTCTTGGCAGTCGCTCCCAAGCTTACTGTTTGCTCCAAGCGCGGCTAGACCGACTGCAGGCAACGAGAAGCCTCGTCAGTGGCTTCTTAAAGCCAAGGCATGGCACGGCATTTCTGCCATTTGGGCCGGGCATGCGCGTCACCTGGCAACAATTTTTGCTCGGACGTCTGCTTGAATGATGTGACGTACTCTCTTTTATGTTACCGTACAGCTATTTATGGCAATCCCCCATGTGCAGTTTTCGTCATCATGGGATAACCACAGTCGTACTTACACACCGTACGCTGGGTGTCGTAATTCCGACGGATTGCATTTATTCCCGCCTCTTGTTTAGTCAGCCTCGTCTCAAGACGGGCGTTTCAGTGGGTGTGCCTCTGTGTTTAACACATATTCATCGAGGCTGATGACGTTTGGGGGGGAAAAGATGAGATAGAAGTATTTCAACGTCTCTGCTGTCCAGAAGCTCTGTGTGACGAAAATCCCGGTTAGCACATTCGAAAATAAATTTAGGATTCAAACAAGATAGGGATGTTGGGTGCACTCTTACACATACCTCCATCGAGTCGAGCTTGCTCGTCTCCTGCTCTGCGCGGACGTCTGCAATGGCCGAGTTTGCGTACTGCGTCGTGGTAGATTTCATGATGGCCTCAAACATTTGCCAGGCTAGGTCCTGCAGGTCCGCATTGGCTGTGATGCGGTAGAGGATAAAGATGCTCTCGATGGCCTCGGGGCGGAGCAGGTACCGCGGGTCCCAGGCGTTGACGAAGCCGCGGGGCAGCTTGTCATCGCCGTGCTTGGCCCAGGCCTGCTCGTCCCAGGCGCACAGGTCGCGGCGCTCGCAGGCCATCATGGTGAATATTTCGGGCATGACACCCGTGGGAAAGGCGGCGTAGGCGTAGCCGCAGCCGCGGGCGAGCTTCTCGCCGATGGCGACCTGGGTCTCGTTGGCAAAGAGCCTGCCGCCGAGGCCAAACATGCCGCCGGCAAAGCACGTCAAGTGCTGGCTGCGCGGGACGAGCTTGATGGCGGCCGTGGCCTGGTAGTCGCCGGCGAAGAGAATGTCCTCGCCCCCAGGCAGCGCGGGACGGAAGAGGAGGCTCGGCTCGGCGGCGTTCATGGCGGCGCGGAAGAGCCGCTCGTACGTGTCGTCGACGCCGCCGAGCAGCGCGTGCATCTTGGGGAGGTACTCGTAGAGCGAGTCGGCGAGCGCGCCGAGCGTAAACTGGCTGTCGCGGGCCTCTTCGTGCTGGAAGTCGAGCACCGTGGGCCACATGCCCGGCAGCAGCGTGTCGTTTTGCACGCGCTCGAGAAAGCGCGTGACCCGGTCGGTCGCGTCGTAGTATTTCGGGTCGCCGGTGAGCTGCGACAGCCGGGTAAATTCCATGCACAAAGAGGCGGGCGACGCAGAGGGGTCCGCAGTGCCGGCCAGGAGCTGGCCGTTGGCGGCTTCGCGAAAATTGAGCCAAAAGCCGGGCAGGCGGTTTGGCGTGTCAAAGCCTGCGTAGAGCATGTTGCCGAGCTCAACAGCCTTGTCGAGCAGCTTCTTGTCGCCGCTCAGGTCGTACGCACTCAGCAGACCGCCGAGGTGGCGGATCGTGGTCTCGAAGATGTTGATGGCGTTGGAATCGGTGTGGCCCCAGTCGAGATGGGAGGCGGCCTCCGCAGCCTGCTTGAATTCCTCCTTGAAGTCCATGATCCATAGCGTATCGAGCGAGTCCACCAGTGTTGCGGCCCAGCCGCCAAAGGTGTCCTTGCCCCGCGCGGTGACGGGAGTCACCTCGTCCTGCATCCACGCATACTTTTTGTAGGCGCCGAAGCTGCGCTCAAACGTCTTGCGCACGGCCTGACGGCGCTTCTCGGTCTTGGGCGTCTGCTTGAATGCGCTGTCGGGCGCCTGCACGCGGGGCAGCGTGCGCGGGGTCCCAGTCGGCAAGGGCTTAATGGACGCGGCGGGATGGAACTGCTTCGGGTTGACGGGGTCGAAGCCCTCAAAGATCTTGGGCCGCTGCGGGATCACGCGACTGGCTACGTAGCCGCCGCCGTGGGAGGGCAGCAGGCGCACAATGAGGAAGACCAGGAGGGCGGCTCCGGTGAGCAGCAGCAGGCGTGATGCCCTCCTCGGTATGGCCATGGTATTCTTTCCCGCAGAGCGGGGTTTCGCTCAGAGCGAGCACGAGCGGGCAGGGGGGGGGGCCGACCGATTGAGCCAGGCGAATCAAGGGATGTGGTCAGCGTCAGAGGTGGATTGCAGCTGATTACGGCACCATTGGGCGGAGAATGCGGCGGAGCGATGCCTCGGTGTGTGTGCGGATGGATCTTGATGATGGCAGAGGTCGCATTTGCTGATCATGGCCGGAATCGCGGTTGCCAGACTAGGAGACACGCGATCTGGAGGTTGCGGGCTCGCATCGGCAAAGCGCCGGCAGAAGCCCCGCGTTACAGGACCGCACTAATCCGTAGCTTGGAGAGATTCGGGCGTGGCGTACAGTGGGGTGGGGGCGCTGTATTTCAAGCTTGCGACGGATAGGTACCTACCTAGGCAACTAGGTAAAGGCGCTGAAGAAAGTGCCATGGAAGTGCCTTGGTAGCAGGCCATGCTGACTGTACATGGGCATTCCATGGCAGACCAGAGGCCCGCCACTAAGACGACAGAGACGCAGGTTAGGGCGGGAAAATGGCAGATAATTCGTGTTGTCGAGATATGTTGAACTCGCTCTGGGAAAAGAGAAATACATGGACGATGTTTTGAGGGAGAAGAAAGAAACAGGGCAGAGTTACACCACTTCCTATTCACGATGGCTGCATTTAGTTGGTAAATAGGGCTGCCTCTCCGCTGCTGGCCATTGGGCATCGGTTATAGTGGGCTTTTGGCGATCGACAGCGCTGCACTAGGTTGCCCAATGGGGAAGCCTTTTCCGCACCACACTAAAGTTTCAGAGACAAGTTGCGGCAATGCGGCAGCGGCAAAGGGGGCTTGGATATAGGGAAGATCGGGTTTCGGTAAAATTGCCCGGGATTGGAACAGACCAATTACGAAGATGATGATAAAATTAAAAAAAAAAAAAGAAAAACGAAAAAAAACCGAAGAAATACACGTTGTGTGTTTTGGTCTGCTTGACGTGCCAGTAGGCACTGACTGTTGTGCAGTGCTACAGACGCTTGGTGCATTGAGCTGCCCGTGTTGGTAGCTTGATAGTTAGCCAGCTTTGCATATTAGGTAACTTGCCAACTTGCCAGCTGGATTCTCGTCCTGTGTCCTCATCCCGCCGCCCTCTTATATCCTCACCAATCTGACAGCGCCATGCGTCATCATGTCAGACTATAGTCTCTCCCGCTTTTCGATCCAGAGCACACTCGACGAACCATTGCCTATCGCGAATAAGAAATGAGCCCATACTCGAAAAAAGTGCTCATTCTATTTTATGTAAAGATGCTGCCACTTTCGCGGGCCGTCAGACCAAATATCCTGCCTTTGTCATACAATTCTGACCAAACTCCACCAGCCTTGCCAGAGACGATTCAGGAGTAGGAAATAAAAACGAAGGCCCTGGTCAAAACAATAACCGAGAATAGCCAAATCTCAAGGACAGAGAGAAAAGACAAAAGCTCTTCCCTTTGTTTTTCTCTTCCCTTCTTTACTTCCTCTACATCCTCACCATGGCGCTCGCTACTATCCTCATCGGCCTCGTCATCGTCACCTTTGTGCTTCGACGAATGATGGAGTCGTTGCGCCACGCCAAAAACGCTCGCGAATTGGGCTGCAAGCCTCCGCCCCTGGCTCCCATCAAGGATCCTCTCGGCATCCTGTCTCTCTTGGAAATGATTCAGGCCGACAAGGAAAAGCGAGTTCCCGCCCTCACGGAGCAGCGTGTCAACAAGATGCGCGACGACAATGGAGGAAATTATGTCACCACCATGCGCCTAAGAACCGGTGCTGTCGAGAACATTCTGACCATTGACCCCAAGAATATCCAGGCCATCTTGGCCACCCAGTTCAAGGAATTCTGTGTGGGTGCTCAGCGAGAGACTTGCATGGGTCCTCTTCTCGGAGCTGGTATTGTAAGTCGCTTCGCGCAAAAGAAAGAAACTGCAGCGACGGATTCTGACTTTATCTTTGCATAGTTTACCACTGATGGCCCTGCGTGGTCGCATTCGCGGGCCATGCTTCGCCCCCAATTCACTCGCGACCAGATCAGCGACCTCAGCCTCGAAGAGGTGCACGTCCAAAACGCCTTCAAGGTGATGCCGCCCGTCAACAACCAGGGCTGGACCGAAGTCGACATCCAGACCGTCTTCTTCCGCCTCACCCTCGACTCGGCCACCGAGCTCCTCTTTGGCGAGTCGTGCAAGTCGCAGCTCGTCGCCCTCGACAACGCCAACAATGACAAGGAGTTTTCCGCTCGCGGCACCGACTTTGGCGCCAACTTTGACCGCGGCCAGTGGTATCTGTCTCAGCGCGTCCGCACGCCCTTTCTCAAGTTTCTATACAACGGCGACGAGTTCAAAAACTGCTGCAAGGAGGTTCATCGCTTCGTCGACCAGTGCGTCGAGCGCGCCCTCCGCGAGACGAGCAAGAAGAAGCTCGACGCCGACGGCAAGCCCCTCGAGGGGGGCGAGCACTATGTCTTTTTGCATGCCATGGCCGCCGAGACCCAGGACCCCATCGAGCTCCGCGCCCAGCTCCTCAACGTCCTCCTCGCCGGCCGCGACACCACCGCCTCGCTGCTCTCCTGGACCGTGATGCTCCTCGCCCGCCACCCGGACAAGTTTCAGCGCCTCCGCCGCGACATCATCGAGACCTTTGGCGGCTACGAGAACCCCCGCAACCTGACCTTTGCCAACCTCAAGGCCTGCACCTACCTCCAGCGCGTCATGACCGAGGTCCTTCGTCTGTTTCCTCCGCTGCCCATGAATGCCCGCTACGCCACCTGCGACACCAGCCTGCCCCGCGGCGGCGGCCCCGACGCCGAGAGCCCCGTCTATGTCAAGAAGGGTCAGGCCGTTCTCTACAACGCGCACATTCTGCACCGTCGCACCGACATCTGGGGTCCCGATGCTGGCGAGTTCAACCCAGACCGCTGGGAGGGCCGCAAGGGCGGCTGGGAATATCTCCCCTTCAACGGCGGCCCTCGCATCTGCATTGGCCAGCAGTTTGCCCTCACCGAGGCCGGTTACGTTCTCGCCCGACTCCTCCAGCGCTTTGACGGCCTTGAAGAGCTTAATCCTAGCAGTAAAGTATCCTGGGGTCTGACCTTGGTCAGTCAGCCTGGCGAGAGTGTCAAGGTCCGCCTGCACGAGGCTGTCTAAGCCGCAGCAGAGCTGCTGTTGGACATCTGAAAGACCGCTTTTCTAAAAGCAAACATTCTTTGAGCTCTCATAATTATTTCTTTGGCCTGCTATTCGTGTTTCTTATTAGAGATTGATGGGTTGAATCTTTATAGAACAGCGGTTGAATTATGCGCATAATTATTGTCGTGTGTTCTGGAATATGTAAACTTTTGCTAATAGACATTCATGTCAAAACAACACAGTTCTTTACTCGTTTTGGATGGCGTTCCTTTTCTGGATCAACCTGTCATGCAGCAAACAATTACTTGTTCAGGCAAATCTGAAACGGTCCAAATGCGGAAGGCGTAGAGATTATTCGACACCGGCGGACCACTGCTCTTCTAAGCACCAAGGTCTAATTAATGTACACTTATAATGCATATTACTGCTCGGAATGGCGAAATTCGCTCAATTGAATGGCAATGCCGTGCCCAAGTACAAATTCGAGCTTACAATTGTTCATCATACTGCTGTGCTAGAGAAAGACGCCTACTTTGAACAAGAACGGATTAAAAGGACCAATTGTGATGACAAAAATGATGAATTATCGTGACAAGTATAAAGGAATAATCTATAGTCTTCGTAAAATGGTACATGTAGAGAAACAAAACGCCGCCAGCACCCGCTCATGATCAGATATATGCCGTCTGCTTCCATTGTACATGCCAACACAAATGGTACGGAAAACGAAAAAAAAAAAAAAAAAAATTGGCTGCAACACTTTTGCTTTACAGTACCTGCCCCTGAGGTCCGCCAGGCATTGCATGGCCGTGGTTGATCTTGTCAGTGGCAGCAGCGAGCTGAGAGTCTGAAGGACGGTTGACAATGGTGAGGTAGAGAATATTTTCCTTGATGGAGCGCTCAGGACCCATCTCAAGCTCTCTGCGCTTCTGGCGAAACTCGGCGAAGCGAGGCTGGTAGTCGCGATCAATGTACTTGATCTGGCGCTCAGTTTCGCGGGTGCTCTGGCGCTGCTGCTGGACCTGGTCGACACGCTCCTGGTACTCCTTGTTGAGACGCTCCTCCTCCTCGGCGATGCTCTTGAGCTTCTTGATGCGGCGCGTCTCGGGGTCCTGAGCAAAGGCACCGCCAGAGATGAAGCCGAGGAGGCCGCCATTGTTCATGGAGGAGTTGGGGTCGAGGAACTTGTTGGAGAAGCCCTTGGTGAGCGGTGTGTTGAGGATATCACCCTGGTTCTCCGACGCGTATTTGGCACGGGCGCGGCGATCGAGATAGTCGTTGAAGTTTTCAAAGGCGTTCTTGGCCTTTTGCTTGGTCGTCGTCGCCTTGTCGACGGGGCTGCGCTCGGGAGAGACCTTGCCGTCGTTGGCGAGGTACTCCTTGTGGGCGCGGCGCTCGTCCATGTAGATGAGCGGGGCGACGGCAGTGGGAAGAGCGTTGATGCCCTCACGGGTACCGGAAACAGGGTCTTTGGACCAGCTCTTTTGCCCATTGCCACTGAGCTTGTTCAAGGCGCCGCCGTTGGCAGCCTGTTCGGCGAGGTAGGGGTCCTGGCCGATGGGGTCGTACTTCATAATCATGCAAAAGAGACCACGAGGACCAAAGACTTCCTTGTTGAACTTGTCAAGGGTAGAGTTGGTCTTGTGCTTGACGAAGCCCTTGTTGGCGGCGTACGCACCCAGCTGGACAGCGGTGGCGACGCAAGTGGTGATAATTTCGGGGGTGAAGCCTACACCGAAAGAGACGACCTGAACACCGGCAAGGTACTTGTTGCCCTGGACAGCCGTGTTGAACTCATCCAGAAAAGACATGAATGTGCGCTGGTCCAGGCCAGCAGACTCGAGCATGGGGGCGTAGGCAGCCATGAAGCCACGCTCTGGCGAGCCAGGGCGCTGCTGCGGAATGACCACGGGAAGAGAAAGAGGACCAGGAGCCATCTGGGGAGACTGTGGTCGCCTGTTGTACTGCTGGAGCTGCTGGTTGTTGCCGTATTGGTAGCTGTCGTAGGCGTAATCGTGGCCGTTGCTGTAGCCACGAGGCGGAGGACCCTGAGGGGGCGCGTAGTCGTCGTACCGGCGCTGAGAAGGAGGAGGAGGACCCCGAGGGGGAGCAAAATCGTAGTTGCCGCCTTGAGAACTGTAGCGAGATCTTTCCTGGTGGCGGCGCTGCTCCTCTTCGTAGTAGTTGTCACGGCCGTATGACAAAGGTTGGCGGCGACAATATTGAGGAGGGGGCTGAGAGTACTGAGGGGGAGCAGAGGACTGCGCGTAGTATGCAGCCTTGGACATTTTGGCGGGCGTGTTTTTTTTATATATGAGCTGGAATAAGAGAAAGCCGGTTAGGCTGGTGAGATGAACCCCGCTCCGGCGCTAAACAAGATGAAAGTTATGTAGAGGCGAATGTGGACTAAGAGCGCGAGTAGAATATGCTAAAGTCGGCTTACTCGAGAAAAAGGAAGCTCGAGATGAACAATGTAAAAACGACTTTGTAATGATTTAATTTTTTTTCTGGACAAGGACGGGGAAGAATCTGTTTAAATGTAGGTGGATGTGAAATTACATCCCGTAGCCTTGTGGGCGGGTTTTGGGGGTTGGACCGGGATTCAGCAAGCCCCTTTGCGTCACTCCGGGATTCACGGATGCCCACCTCAGGCAAGCCCCATCTTGCGGTATGGGCATTCTAGGCTGTCTCAGGGTCCAGGGCCCGGGTTTTGGGATAAGCTGCACCCCCAAAAAAAAAGCTCAAGGGGCTGCTTGGCTCAGGAAAGGGGGCGCTGTCCGGATAGTGTTTGCCGAACACCATAGATGCCCTTTTTGGGAAGCCAACGCGCTAGTCCCAATATGGCATGCACGATGTTGGGCCCGATCTGATTCCCGGACCCCGGATTCGATTGCCTAATCGGGTAACCTCTTTGCACGAATCCCGCGCTCCTTGTAAACTTGCCGGCCAGCCTGTCAGCTTGACCCCGCGCAGGGCCGCAAAATGCTGGGGACCAAAATCATCACCAACTTTGCTTAGAGTAGCAACAGATGGTTCATTTTGACTACTTTATGTGGTAATACTAAAACTGACCTGACCGGTGTGATACTGACACAAAAGATGAAAACAAGATAAATACATCTGACTATCCAGGGCCGTGTAATTTCCATTCATTCATCATCATCATCAACTACATCTTCCACTATAACAAGCTTCAAGACAAGCATCATCAGCCACACGCTTTACTCTGTACTTGATATTATACCACGACTTTTACTAAATCCTTGAAAATGGCTGCTCCCGCTGAAAAGACTGTCCTTGACCTCAATGGCAACTGGATCATGGTAAGGCCACCTGCTCCCCGCCATTGCACTAATCTTTGCGATCAAACGCCAAAAAAAAAAAAAAAAAAAAAAAAAAATTGGGCTAACAAATTTCCTTCCGCGCTTCTTCTAGAACGCCAAGCTGTCCGACTCTTCTGATGTTGTCCTCAAGGCCCAGGGCGTCAACTGGCTGATGCGCAAGGTCATCACCATGGCCACCGTCACGCTCATCGTGACGCAAACCAAGGACGCGTCGGGCAACATCCTGCTCGACATTGAAAACAAGCCCAGCGGCGGCATGCCCGGCGCCGTCGAGAAGCGCGTCCTCAACTGGGAGCCCGTCGAGCTCAACCACACCCTGTTTGGCAACATCCGCGGCCGCTCGCGCGTGGTCAAGGTCGACGAGCTCGAGGACGAGTGGCTCAAGGGCGGCTGGGAGGAGGGCACCGAGGAGGTGCTCCACTTCAAGACGGAGCACATTGACTCCAAGGGCGTCGTCACGCAGCAGGTCCTCGGCTTCGTCAAGGTCGAGGGCGTCAGGTACCAGGCGCGTCGCGTGCTCGTCACCACCGAGGGCTCGGATAAGAATGTTGAGATTACCATCATCTACGACTACCTCGGCACCGGCGAGGTCTCCCAGTAAAAAAGGGGAAAGATGAGATTCTTGTTTTTGTTTTACAAAATCATGGCATGACTCCATAGTTGCGAAATAGAGCGTCTTTTTCTTCTTCAAATAGTCTCGTCTTTTATTTCTTTTTTCATCTTGTTTTTGATTTTGCTGTATCTAGTCGCCGGATTCGCCCCGTACCTAGAATGAATGCGCACTCACTTACCCTTGGGCACTCCACTCGTTGAAACCCGGTCCCACGCATGACGACAGCTTTTCTTAGAAACACTTGTACCTGATTCTCGAATTCTAGCATCGATCTGTGTGGGTGGAAGGAAGCGCGAGTCCCGACGAGGCAACTCTGCAGATGCCTCGCACTAACTAACGGTAGCGATTCCGAATCCCGTTTGTACACTACGATTTTCTTCTGGAAACCCCTACTCTTTTTAAATAGGTGGGTCCGTGTGTACGAATCAGTATACTTCTTACAGCCCGCAAAGTGAACCTGCTGGGCTTTTCTGCTGTGTTTGAGACGTGATATGATACCAACACAGCCACCAGCGTCGCCAACCACCACCACGACGAGGTATACAACAATGTTACACCCGACCGGCATTCGGTGACGCCTTGACTCACGGCTGTAGACTTACAACTGTCTATTTTGGTATAAAGCCACAATACCTGGCATGCTGAGATTTGATAAACTAGTAGGTGGCATCAGCGAAAGCCTACCTCCCGCCGCAAATCCTCCCAAAGAAAGGCAGCAAGACAAAGCAGTGTCATCCACAAGAAAATATATTGACATCCTTCCATCATTTCAACTTTTTTTTTTTTGAGTCTGACTCGGGTCGTTCTTTTACTTGTTGCTTTATTTGCCTCGAACCTGGTCGCTTTCGCACTTTATTTGCGGACCAGAAAACTCCTTTACATCTACAAGTACCAGCAAATTCAATCACAAGCAAGATGACGAACAACTCGTTGAGCCCTAATGATTTGTATTTTATACCATCATTACATATAACAAAAAGGAAAATAAATGCACAAATGCCATGCAATCATGAAAAGTCAGAAATCTATGACGCTTTGATACAAAAAGAAAAAAGAAAGAAGAAAAGAAACGAGGAGCGGATGTGGATGGGCACTTTATGCCTCATGCTGCCAAGCTGGGTAAGAGTAAAGATCCTTCAAGAGGGTAAACTGTTTACCGCTCCAGGAAGCCCATGTTCTTGCCCTCGGCGTCTTGCAAAGACATCTTCATGGTGGAGAACTGGTATCTGAAACCGGCAATCTTGGCCTTGCCAACCCAGACGTGGGCAGGAATCAAAGGACGGTCGGTGTTTTTGTACTCGTCTAGCGAGTCAATCTTCTTAATCACCTCGCCAATGTCCATGCGGACAGAGCTGTAGTGAGAGTGCTTGCTGAAGGCGTTATTTGTAGATTCCAGACCAGACATGGCCAGATCAACAACGTCGTCAGAGAGACGGTCAGCAGGGATCAGGTCGTAGTAACCGCGCCATGTGTCAGGATTGGGAAGCTCTGGCATCTTGGCAGCAACATCGACAAACTCCTGCAGAATGCTGTCGAGTTCCTCGCCCTGTGCGGTGCGGCCCTCCGGGACAGGAAGCTGACGGTGAACGTGGACAGGGAGACCAAGCTGGTCAGCGAAGCGCTGGAGGAATTGCTCGCTGGCCCACTTGGAAGCAACGTAGCCGTTGGAGCCATCGGTGGAGGGCTCAACACCGGCATCCTCACTACCAGACATGAAGTGCAAGGGAACGACCTTGTTGGAGTCACGGAGGGCAGTAGCAGCCATCAGAGCAAGCTCCTTGGTAGACTGCACATTGGGGGCACGAACCATGTCGTAGGCACTCCAGAAAGAACGGTTGGCACCACTGTGAACAATTATGTCGGCCTTCCTGGAAAGAGTGTCAAACTCGGCCTCAGAGAGACCGAGGCGAGGCTCGGAGAGATCACCAGGGTAGAGCTGGACCTTGTTGGTGGAGGCAATGAGGGCCTTCATCTTCTGACGGGAGGGGCTATCCATTTCAATATTGCGAACAGCCACACAGTGAATGGCTGAAACATTCTTGTCTTCAATCAGGCGCTGGAGGAGGTGGCGACCAATGAAACCGGAAACACCAGTGAGGATAACAGTCAGATCAGTAGTCTTGGGTCGTGTAGTGTTGGGATTGACAGGCGTGACGCTCAGCATCTCATCACTGAGGGCGGTCTCGACATCCCAGTTAATCTCCTGGTTGGAAAGGAGATCATCGAGGGTGTTGCTGAGACCGGAGAGAGTAGAAGACTCCATGATCTTGACGAGAGGAACAAAGACACCATAAATTTCACGGAGGCGAGACTGGAGGCGGACAGTGAGGAGAGAGTTGCCACCAAGGACAAAGAAGTCGCTGGAGGCGTTGAGGGTAGTATTCTGAACGACAGATTCAGGGAGAATATCAACCCAGATGTCACGGATCGTCTTGGCAGTTTCCGTAAGCTCAGTGTTGGTGCTGTCGTCAGAAGAGGCGGTGCGAATGGGGAGAGTAGCAATAGCAAGACGGTTGACCTTGTTATGCGCGTTGACGGGGATGTCAACAATCGGGACCATGATATTCGGGCGCATGTACTGAGGAAGAGGCAGCTTGGAAATGAGCTTGGAAAGGTAAGCGTCCTGCTCTTCGGCGGGGTAGCCATCGGCAAACTCAGCAAAAGCGACGAGGTAGCTAGCAGGGCCGTCGCCGCGAACGTTGGCGACAGCACGGGTAAGAACACCCCGAGAAGCATGGACAATGGTGGACTCAATGTCTTCAAGCTCGATACGGAAACCACGGAGCTTAATCTGCGTGTCACCACTGATACGGCCCTGAACGACAAGAGTACCATCTTCGGTAAGATAGCCCTTGTCGCCAGTCTTGTAGGCACGGTTCCAGCCCTTGGCCGTGTGAGCCTCAGTGGCATGCTTGTCAGTAATAAACTTGTCCTTGGTGAGTTCGGCGTTCTTGTAGTATCCGACAGCAACACCGGCACCACCAATCAGGATCTCACCCTGGACACCAGTGGGAACAACATTATTCTTCTTGTCGATGATGTAGAAAGAGTAGTTGGGAAGCGCAGGGCCGGCGGGGATGAGAGTGCCCTTGCCAGGGTACTCGATGGGGTAGCGGGTAGCCCAGACACTGGCCTCGGCAGGGCCGTAGTTGTTGCGGATCACGAGCTCAGGAAGCTTGAGGTTGGAAAAGGAATCGCGAAGGTTGCTGTTCCAGCCTTCACCACCAACGTTGGCAATGCGCCAGCTAGAGGCTTTGGCAAGGGTCTCAGAAGCAAAGCCAATCCAGTTGGAGTACTCTGAAGGAGTGGCGGTGGTGTAGTTGATGTTGTTGTCAACAATGACCTTGGCAATCAGTTCAGGGTTGGTACGCTCTTCCTCGGAGGCGACGTAGAGAGTGCCGCCGTTGACGAAAGCAGTCATAATCTGGTCCAGAGAGATATCGAAGCTGTAGGCACTTTGCTGAAGGACCTTGGCGCTACCGAGATTCCAGGTCTTGCTGTCACCCTCAAAGAGGTTAATGAGACTGGAGTGGCGGACTTCGATGCACTTGGGGACACCGGTGGAGCCAGAGCTGGAAACAATAATGGCAGAAGAGTTGCCAGTCGAAAGGTTGGGGCGGTGAGCAACAGTAGCATCCTTCTTGCGAACATTATTAATGTTGATGATGCTAGCACTGGCAGGGGCAGCAAGAGAAGAAACGTCCTTGGCGTTGGCGTTGTCGTGGATGATGGCCTGGGGCTGGACAACTCCGACAGTGGAAGCAAGACGGGGAACACCGTTGCGAGGATCAAGAGGAACATAGACGGCACCGGCACGCCAGACAGCAAGGAGGGAGCTGATCCAGAGGCTGGAGGGCTGTTGGAAGATGCCGACCTTGTCGCCAGGCTTGACACCACCCTGAATAAGTCCTTCGATGATCTGGTCAATGAAGCGGTTCATCGAGCTGTAGGTGAAATTATTCGAGACATCGGCGAGAGCAATGCTTTCGGGAGATTTGGCAGAGATGTCGTCAATCTTCAGGGAGAGGGTCTCGGGCCACTGGCCGTCAAACTGGGAACCCTGCCCAGCTTCGACGGCGGCCTTGACATTTTCAGGGCGGTACAGAGGGGCAGATTCGACAGAAGAAGTGGCGCTGTTGGCGAAGTGATTGAGCAGGTTCATATAGCTTTCCATCATAGCCTCAGTGTGCTTGGTATTGTAGAGGGCCTTCTGCGTCTGCCACTTGATCTTGATGTCAGCCATAGCATAGTCAGTCACATCGAGGACAACGTCATAGGCGGTAGCACCAAAGTTTTGCTCGCCCTCAGCACTCGACTCCAGCATAGGAGGAGTCTTGACAGCCAGCTGACGGTAGTCAAGGAATGCCTGGAACAGAGGGCTAGTGGAGGAAGAGCGGGGGAGGTTCAGCTCCTCAAGGAGAAGATCAAAGGGAAGCTTCGAGTGGGCCAAGCTGTTGTAAGCAGTCTGTTTAGCAGCAGCAAGGACACTGGAGAAGGGAGCCTTTCCGTTGAGGGCACTGAAGCGGAGGGGAACAAGGTTCAGGAGGAAACCAATGGTGGACAAGGTCTTGATGTCGCTGCGGTTGGCATCGGCGATACCAATGCAGAGATCGTCAACCTCGAGCCACTTGCTAAGGAAGATCTGAAACGTAGCGAGGAAGAAGTGGAAAGTGGTGCAGCGGTTCTGGCGGCAGAGGTTGCGAATCTTTTGGGCCATGGCGGCGTCCAGGCTAATCTCAACTTCCTCGTGCTCGTACTTGACAAGAGGCATACGGTTGCCGACACCAGTAAAGGGGAAGAGAGGGAGAGGATCAGGGATGTTGGAGAAGGTCTTCTTCCAGAAAGCAATGTCGTTGCGCATGCGACCGGCCTCGACATCGCGACGCTGCTGGATGGCAAAGTCGGTAAATTGAGCAGGGATCTGAGGAACAGGCTTGCCCTGGTACATCATGTCGAGATCGCGGATCATGAGGTTGAAGGAGAATCCATCCATGGCGATGTGGTGAACAGCAAAGATGAAAACGTGGTCGGTCTCAGAGAGGGAGAGAAGGCGCATGCGGATGACCTCACCACGCTCAATGTCAAAGTTGTAGCCCATCATGTCCTTGTAGGCCTTCTCAGCCTGGCTGATCTCCTGAACCTTCTCAACCTCAAGGCGGAGAAGGGAGTCGGACATGACACCCATACGGGGTTCACCTTTTTCAGAGACGAAGAAGGAAGTTCGAAGAGACTCGTGACGAGCACCGAGCTTGCGAACAGCCTCCTGGAGACGAGCAGAGTCAATCTTGCCGTTGAGGCGTGTCTGGACCAGGACGTTGAAGCAGGTAGAATCCTCGAGGTACTGGCGAAGGAACCAGAAGCGAGAGCAACCATGAGTCATCTTCTCTTCACGGACAAAGTGACGCTTGGGGGCAACATCAACGGTGGGCTTGGGGGCAGCAATAACTTCCTTGGTGACTTTGGACGCGGTGGTAGGAGCAGTCTCGACAGAGGTAGCACTTTCACGCTCATCGCTAGAAGACGCCGAGTCGCCGCTGGATGAATCGACAGCAGCAACAGGGATGGGAGCCTCAGCAGCAGGAACGGGCTTAGCCTCGGCATCGTCGCTAGAGCCACCACTAATGTTGGGGCAGATATCAGGAGACATGTTGGCAACAGTATCCTCGACCAAGTCGGCAAGGGTTGCACCACCAAGAATCTTGATAACAGGAATGTCGTGCTCGAACTCGTTGGAGAACCACGAGCGAAGATCGACAGCCACGAGAGAGTCGACACCCATCTCGACAATAGCAACATCGGAGTGGACACTCTCAGTAGGAGGCAGATCAAGTTTCTTGCCAAGCATAGCCATGAGGGCGTTCAAGATGATGTTGAAAGCTTCCTTCTCGGTAGTAGCCTCGAGAAGCTGGGCCTTGGTAGACATGGCACTGTCGCCACCCTTGTCACCACCATCACGAGAAGTGCGGTCAATGACGTAGTGAGAGAACTTGGGGTCGACAACCCACTTGGGAGGGTTCTTTTCCGTCTTGTTGACATAGCGAAGGCCAGCAGAGACTTCTGGATTGCGACCCGAGTCGGCAGCACCGGCCATGACGGACTCGGCAAAGAAGTACTTGTAGTCAAGCTCGGACATGATACCGTATCCAAGAATGTCAAGCTTGCCGAGAATGCCGTGGTCAGTACGAGTAATGTAGCCGATACCACTAATACCACCAAGGTTCATGACGGTAGCATTGAGGCCGCGAGCACGACGGCCGTGGACCAGGCTGACCATGAAACCGTTACCGGCAGCATAAGAAGTCTGACCAATGTTACCCGTAACATAGACAAGAGAAGAGTAGAGGATGAAGAAGTCCAGGTTGACATTGTAGAAGAGGTCGTCGAGGAAGACGGAACCAGCAACCTTGGGACCAAGAGCTTCGTTCATGGTAGCGGCGCTCGAGTCCATAAAGAGGCCATCGCGCATAATCAGAGCACCGTTGGCAACACCAGCAATGGGAGGCATAGTGTCGTTGATGTCATCGTGCACCTTCTGGAGACTGGCACGGCTGGTAATGTCAAGAGGGAAGGCCTTGACAACAGCGCCATAAGCCTTGCTGACCTTTTCCAGCCAGCGCTTGTCAACGTTGGGGCGACGAGAAGACAAAGCAAAGAAGCGAGCACCACGCTCCATCATGTACTCGCAAGTGGACAGACCCAGAGAACCAGTCATACCGATGAGGAAATAAGTGCGGTCGGGGCGGAAGTTCACTT
Source organism: Aschersonia sp. MBC 622 (assembly GCA_030782805.1). Taxonomy (NCBI): domain Eukaryota; kingdom Fungi; phylum Ascomycota; class Sordariomycetes; order Hypocreales; family Clavicipitaceae; genus Aschersonia; species Aschersonia sp. MBC 622. The sequence continues at coordinate 94,108 of JARJPL010000501.1, forward strand.
CGTCCATGGCGAGCGTCACACTGGCAGGGAAAGGAGTAGCATCAGTCCAGTCAACAGTGGTGAGAGTCTCAGCCAGATCGGCATCGTCAGCAAGCTGCTGGACACGGGTGTTGGCAACATTGTCAAAAGGAACGGAGCTACGCTCAGCCGTAGCGGTCGAGTAAGCCTTCTCGAGAGCAGTGCTGACTTGCTCCTCGGTGCTGTCCGAGTAGAGAACAGAGCGGGAAGGCAGGAAATCACCAAGCTCGTACTTGCGGGTACCAAAAGGTAGACCCTCAGTGAGGTGCTCAACAACGTCACGGCGCTTCTCGTTGTTGGAAAAGTCAACAAAGATGGCAGTGTTGGCAGCAGTGATCTGGCGCATGTCACGGTCAGTGCTGTAGGCGTGAATGTGCTTCCACTGAGCCTGGAGAGCAGCCTTTCTGCGGGTGGTGGTGAAGAGCAGCTGGACACCAGTATTGGCGACACGCTCAGTCAGGAGCTTGGTCAAGACAGTGGGAGGTTCGTGAAGAACGATGCGGTCGCCGGCAGTAGCCTTGCCAAGGAGATCATTAGCAAGCATGTTGCAGGCAATAGCAACAAGGAGGCTGCGCTCTTTGCCCTCGGGGACATCAACGGGGAGGAGGCGAGACTTGGGAAGCGTAAGAGAAGATTGGTTCTTTTCGGAAAAGGCGACAACAGTGGAGCCGGTCTCGACCTCTTTGCCAACACTCAAGTGCATGAAGCCAAGTCCCTCGACCTTGATAGCAGACGAAAGGGACTGGTGGACAGTGACAGTGCTGTTGGGGATGCCCTCGATCTCGACAGTGGCTTTGGGCGACAGACGGTACTGCTGAAGCTGCTTCTCGGGGGTGAGGGCAACAACTTGGTCCTTGGTAGAGACTTCCTGAATAACACGGCGACGAAGAGCATTATAGCCAGCGTTGAGGGTGTTCTCGGAATCGTAGCGCATAATCCAGAGCTTGTCATCCTTGAGCATGTATTCACGCTCGACAGTCCAGAGAGGGTCATAGGTCGGGACCTTGTCCTTCCAAGTGTCAGAAATGTGCAGACGCATAACAGACTCAACAATGGTCAGGGAGTGCTGCTCGGGCTTCAGCTGGCCTTCAATATTAAACATCTGGCCGTGAAGATGGGGGATCTCGACAAGCATGCAACGGACAACACCCTTCATGACGTTGGCATAAGGAGCATCGCCGTTGGCACCCTGAGTGGCCCATAGAATGTAGCGAGAACGGAAGAAGAGGGTCTTGAGAGCTTCCCACTTTGTGTCGGTAAGGTTCTCGAAGAAGGGGTCATCAAGCTCTGTAAGAGAGACAACGTAGGGGCGAGTAGCCAGCATGGAGGCATCGAGGTCGTTGAGAGAGCGAATAGTCTCAATATTCTTGGCAAAGGGAGACAGAGACTTCTTCATGATCTCAATCATGCGAGAAACCTGGAAGCGCTGGCCACCAATGATGAGAACATTCTCCAAGTCAACCTTGCTAGACTGCAGAGGCTCGCGGATATTGAGAATCTGCTGGTCAATAGCCTGGGTCACGAAGACAGTGAAAGGACTGGCAGAGTCGGGAGTGACAGTGTCGATGCCAGAGAAGCCAGCAGTGCGGAAGATGTCATCGTACTCGCCGAGGTCAGCAATCAGAGACGTAGTGCTGCTGATCTCTTCAGGCTGGAGGGCAACGCTAGCGACCGTCAGGCCAACGTGGGCAGAGTCAGCGTTGGTGATCTGCTGAGCAAGGAGGTAACCACCAGGACGGACGAGAGAGCGAAGCTTCTGCATGCCCTCCACGTTGCCCTTGATGCTGTGGAAACCGTTGCCGGCAATGACAAGGTCATAAGCACCGGCAAAAAAGCCCTGCTCCTCGAGATCCTCGGAAAAGTCAATGGTCCGAGTGGAGATGGCAGGGTGCTCCTTGGAAAGTTGGGCAAAGTGCTCGTCAGTGGCACCAGTGCAAGTATAGGCAGAGAAGAGAGCACCAATCTTGTCCATAACGGTCTTGGTGACACTGCCAGAGCCGCTGGAGAGGTCCAGAATGTTCATGTGAGGGTAGCGACGAACAATCTGCTGGGCCAGAATAGCGAGAGCCTCACGAGCCTCAGCAGCTCCAAGAGAAGTCTCGTAGAAGGTGTTGAGAAGCTTAGAGGCATCGAAGCCCTGGGGAAGCTCACCCTTCTCAATTCCAGCACCAATGGTCTTCAGGATGCTGAAGTTGGTCTTGTAGGCAGAGTTGTCTTGAACAGCAACATCAGTCTGCTCAATAACAGGCAGGGAAGCCTTCTTACCAAGACTGGCAAGGACAGTCTGGGCCCAGCTCTGGAGCTGGTCAGTCTCGTGGCCGGAGGACTGCAGGATGTTGCGGAGGTAGGAGACAGCAAGGCGGTCGAGCTGAGACTTCTCAGCCTCCTGGGTGGAGGTAATGCGAAGGACAGCGGCGAAGGAGTCGGCATCGGGAAGACTGAGCCAGTGGTTCGTCTGACCGAAGAAGGGACGGTCATCTCTCGCAGTAGGAGGAGAGACGGGGCTGACCTCAAGACCCTCAACCTGGCACATGGAAAAGTCACTGTGGACAGGGAAGATGTCGACACAGCCAGAGAAGGTGCCATCATCGGCACGGTTAGAAGTAGCGGAGAAGCGGACCTTTTCGTCAACACCACCGTTCATGGGGCAAACCACAGGGTTGATAGTGACGCGACGAATAGTGGTGGGGATGTGCAAGGCCCAGAGAGCACCGTCGCCAGGGAAAGAGATGGCGGCGAAGATAGCCTGGAAAGCCACATCGAGAGTAGAAGGGTGGAGGAGGAACTGGTCAATGGGTTCGTCGGCCAGAGCCTCGGGAACCTTGGTGGTAATGACACCCTGAGCAAGGTCGGTGGTTCTTCGAAGGGAAGTGATACCCTTGAACATGTCGGCGTAGTTGTAACCGATGTTGGCAAGGTAAGCATAGAAGAGGTCAGCATCGACGTCAAGCATGCCGAGACCCTCCTCCTTGGGGTATTCAACAAGAGCAGAGGAGGAAGGAGTGCCGTAGGTCATGATCACATCACCGCTAGCAATAGAGACAAAGTTGTCAGACTGCTTCTGGAGGCATGCATCGCAAGCGAAGCGAGCAGTCAGGACAGAAGTGTCCTCACCAGTCTCAGTTATGGTGACGTTGGAGAGAGTGAAAAGAGTCTCGATACCCTTGTCCTCGCTAATGGCTAGGGCACGGTGGATAGCAGAGTCCTTCAGCTCAATCGCCTGAATAGCTTCAGCACGGCCAGCAATGCGAGCAGCCTCGACAGCCATGACAAGAAACCCGGCAGCAGGGAACAGCGTTTGGCCCTGGATGTTGTGTCCCTGAAGCCAGGGAATTTCTCCAGAGTGGATGTAGTTGCGCCAGCGGATTTCACGCTCGTTGATAGTGTCGGTGCGGGTACCGAGGAGGACGTGGGCAGGGTCCTCACGGAGTCGGTTGACGCGCGACTTGCGAGCCTCATACCAGAAGAGACGCTCATGGTTGAAGGGGTAGCTGGGCAGGTTGAGCATGGTCTTGGGGGTAGAGTCGGCAAAGAGGCCATAGTAGGCCTTCCAGTCGGCAGAAGAGCGGCCGAACTGGGCCCAGAGGTAGGCTAGGCAGGTTGCCATGGCGGTAACGTCATTTTGGCCACGAGACAGGGTGCCGGTGTAAGGGATAGTAGACTTGATGGTCTCCTCAATGACAGTAGAGGCAGGGCCCTTGAGAGCGGCGTGGGGGCCGACCTCAATAGCCTGAGTAAGCTTGGGCTCAGAGCTGCTGAGAGCAGCGCCCAGAGCAGTAGCAAACAGAACAATGTTGACCATGTTGTCGACCCAGTACTGGTGCTTGAGCGCATCACAAGGCTCCATGACCTTGCCATCGTAAACAGACGAGTACCACTTGGTGCGTCCAGATGGGGTCATGATGTTGATCTTGCAAGCATCAAGAGCCTCGTAGTACTTCTGGGAGCAAGGAATCATGTGATGAGAGTGATAGGCAGTATCAACCTTGAGCTGGCGGTTAAACATCTTCTCATCATCAAGAACCTCCTTGACCTCCTCAATAGCATCCAAGTCACCCGAGAGGGTGACGGAAGAGGACGAGTTGTAAGCGGCAGCGCTAACACGCCCCTCAAAGGCAGGGAGATCGCAAAGCTCGCGAGCGTCCTCCAGAGTAGTACCAGCAGCCAACATACCACCACGCTGGCCTTCTGGGCCACGAGCGAGGTAGGCATAGCGGCCACGGTAGTAGGCAATGCGAATGGCATCTGTGTCACTGATGAAGCCAGAGGCGTATGCGGCACCGATCTCACCACTGGAGTGGCCAACGACACTGTCGAATTCAATGCCGGCCACCTTGAGCATTTCAACCAGCATGACCTGGACGGCGGTGCAGAGAGGCTGAGACAATTCACCCTCAGTGATGCGCGACTTGGAAGGGTCGACCATCATCTGCTCTTTGAGGGACCAGGATGGGCGATCGCCCTCAGGAAGCTCACCAAGGGACTTTTCAAGCTTGTCAATGATGCTCTCAGCAAACTTGGAGGAGGAAATGAGATCTCTACCCATTGTAGCCCACTGAGCACCCTGGCCGGTAAAGACACCCAGGAGGTTCTTCTTGGCCGAGGTACCACGGGTCACGGCGGAAGAGTTTCCAGACTGCTGGTCCTCTACAGACTTTTGCAGCTTGGCAACGAGCTCATCTTGAGTCTGAGCAGCAACCGAGCTGCGGTAGCTGAAAGTGGAACGGCGGTCATGCAGGGTCCACGCCAACTTACCGATATCCACCTCGGAGTTTTCAGTGAGATACTCGAGGTAGTTAGCCATCAAGTTTGTCAGAGATTTCTCAGAAGTAGCAGAGAAGGTCAGGGCCAGTGGGTTTGCGACAGCAGGGGCTGCCTGAGTAAGCGCCTTGGGCGCCTCTGGCACATATGCTTCAATAATGGCGTGGGCATTGGTGCCACCGAAACCGAAGCTGTTGATACTGGCACGAGGAACCGAACCAGAAGCGAGCTTGGGCCAGTTCTGAGCAGCGGTAGCGATCTGGAGCTTTCCGTAATAGGGAGTGATTTCGGGGTTGAGGGTGTTGAAGTGCATATTGGGGGGAATGGTCTTGTTCTGAATAGCAAGAGACGCCTTCATCACACCGGCAATACCAGCGGTACCTTCAGTATGGCCGATGATGGTCTTGATAGAACCAACCCAGAGAGTGTCGTGCTTGTCGTCCGACTCGGGGAAGAAGGCCTTGTAAATGGCCTTGGATTCCACACCGTCACCAGCCTTGGTACCAGTACCGTGGGCTTCAAAGTACTGGGGGCGGTCCTCGGGCTTGGAAAGGTCGAGGCCAGCACGAGCATAGGTCTCGTGGATAAGGCGAGTCTGAGCCTCCTGGCTAGGCATGGTAATACCGGGGGTGTGGCCATCCTGGTTGACACCAGTCTCGCGGATGATGCATTCAATATTATCACCATCACGGATGGCGTCGGAGAGACACTTCATGACAACAGCAGCAATACCTTCACCGCGAGCATAACCGTCAGCGTTGGCATCCCACATCTGAGAGTGGCCAGTGGGCGACAACATGTTCAGGTTAGACTCGGCGATGAACATGTTGGGTGAGAAGATGAGGTTGGCACCAGCGGCAATGGCAATGGGAGAAGTGCCACTGCGGAGGACCTGCACACCCTGGTGAAGGGCGACCAGGGACGAGGAGCAAGCGGTGTCGATAGTCATCGAAGGGCCTCTCCAGTCAAAGATGAAGGAGACGCGGTTGGACAGAATACTGCGGGCAGTACCGGTGGCGGCATAAGTGGGAATCGACTCCTGGTCGACGTAGCAAATGTTGCCATAGTCGTCACACATGACACCGACGTATACAGCAGTATTTGATCCACGGAGGTTCTCGAGAACCAGGCCAGAAGTCTCAACGGCATCGTAGACGGTCTCGAGAATCATGCGCTGCTGGGGATCGATGGATTCGGCCTCGCCAGGAGGGATGTTGAAGAACTGGGCATCGAACAGGCGTGGATCCTCATTAAGCAAGTAAGAGTGCTGGACGTTGCTAGCGCCGTGGTAGTGTCCATCCTTGTTGTAGAAGCCAGCAGATTGAAAACGATCAATGTTGCGCGACACCTCACGGGGTTGCTTTAGAAGCTCCCAGAGCTTGGAGGGGGAAGTAGAGTCACCGGGGAATCGGCAAGCGTTGCCAATGATGGCGATGGGTTCGTTTTGGTGCGAAGACATTGTGTAGATTGTAATGAGCTGTAGAAGAATAGACTCGTTTGTAATATCAAGGTGGTGTGATAGTTTGCTGGTATGTAGATGTTGGTGGTTGTGGTTGTGGTTTGAATGTATGTATCGTGAAAGACAAGTATGTTTAGTGAAGAGGAAGGTATGCACAAAAGGTCGATGGTATGATTGTATGATTGTATGTAGCAAAGAGAGAAATAGGGCTCGAATTTCTCAGTTTGTTAGATACGAATCAACGGGGGAGAGGGGAAAAGTGAATGGTGCTATCACGAAGAGGAAGGGCGACTCGATGGTTCTGATTTGGAACTCAAGAAACAGTCAGGCACAGGCCTTTATGTTATGTGAAGCTGCACTCGGGGCGTAGTATGGAGACACACGCTAAAAGCCTCCGGATGAGCGGCCCAAACCAAATGCTTTGGTAAGATACTAGGCGTATAAGCACATGTTGACCAGGATTGCCCCGTCACGGGAGGTGGGTGGCTGCGGACAGGGCAGTCGTCCATGTGGGAATGTGGCGGACGGAGCCTGCACAGGTAGCGATGGCCATGACGATGGACTCACAAGCCGCTTTCCTGGTTGTAGACTTGCCGTGCAGCTCTTCTGGATCCATAATTCAGGATGAAGGACTCCATCACTGGGGAGCTGATATTGGAAAGTCGGGCTACTGCAGAGCATTTGCTGCTGCTGCAAAGTTGGCTGTAGAATGAGGTACTTTGAGGAGCGGTAGCTGTCATACTATTCCGAAATAATCTGACGAACTGAGCTCTTTTGGCCTAGGTCTGATGGGAGACTATGACAATCCTACCTTTAGGAGTGTAGGGGCTGTTGGGCCATTTGCTGCGGCTGCGCTGATTGGTCATGGCAATCCATAATCACGGTGCCGGAGCCGTTTTACGGAGCCGCGTAGGGCCAGCTTCATGGGCAGAGCTTATCCGAGATGGAGACGGGGAGCGAGGATGTGGGAACAAAATGGAAACGTGCTGAAGAGAGGGGAGAGTAGCATCAGCCCGTCGCAAAGGCAGCAGATTGTCTTACATGAAGCTGCAGATGCATGTCTAGGCTCGCGAACCTATGGCCCTGGCTATGCTGACCAACTAAGAGGTTGATTGAGGTGGGACGGTTGGGGGGTGACAGGATGAGATTCAAGGGGACCTGAGAGAGCAGGCACGAGAGAAAAGGCCAATGCAAGGGGTACAGATAGCTTGTCAGCCAAGGTGTGCGCGAGAAACGAGGAGGTGTGGCGACCGTTTTGACTGGCCGGAGCCCAAGAATAGCACCCCAAGACGCACAGAAGGTGTAAAGAAAGTTCCATCTGCCTTGGCTGGCAGGCTGTGGCAGTAGCTCCATGCACAATTCGATAACATTTGCATGTTACAGGAAGGGGGGGTGTCGATGGACGTGGATGGGTGATGGGTGGGTGGATGGAGTGGCTGGGAACAAGCGCTGGAAGCTCATTGGCTCAGCCCACCTTTAGAGTGACGTATCCGGTATCTGATGCCGCATGAGATCAATAGGGCGTCCTGGTTACCACGATGGGAAGTCGGAGAGGCTTAAGTCAGCGATGCTGATGATGCGGCCAGGGATGAAGGTGAAGAGTTGCCGCTTACTGGGGATGGAGCACAGTGCGAGAGTGCGAGAGCCAGACAAAATGGAGGTGGGGGGAGGGAGGATTGGATGCCACCTGGCACATGGTGGGATGACCAACCCCAGATCTAAATAATTATCTATGGACCGATCTGAAC